>JADRCD010221840.1:0-17476 GCA_019843815.1 Montemys delectorum | reverse complement strand
CTTAACCACTGAACCATCTGTCCATCTTCAACAGTCACAACTTAATGACAATGTATTTCATACATCCGTAAGCAGGCATTGCCCCCAGTTCAAAAAATGAAAGCTGGGTGTGGCTTGGGAGGTAGAGGCAGGAACATACAGGACTACTTAAACCTGCCAGAAGGGAATGAGACCAGGCCTTTGTCTAAAAAGATGCTGATCTGGACTGCAGTTTGCTGAGTTTCAGAGGGAGAGTACCTACTCTGGAATGTGCTCCCCACCACCCCCAGTCATTGGTAATTGGTTGTCCTTTGGTCTTTATTTTTGAACGCCGACTCTTTCAGAGAACAGAGGAAGGAGCCTAGCTTTTAGCGAGGTTTGTATTTCCATTTAAAGAGTCACAGTTCTTAAAAGCTATATGATGTTCATCTAAACAAACGAGCAATTCATCTGACATCCTAGCCAACTGTTAAGCCTTGGGAGGTGGTGAAAACATGGCTGGCGCTCCTAGGAGCCCAAGGCCCACTCTTGTGAGAGACTTCCCTGCTGTGTGATAGTAGGTCCTTCATGAGTACTCCCCAGGCTGTGACTGAGCCCGCTGGGCTGTTGAAGCTTGGCATTCTAAGTTGGGAGGAAGGGAGTGTGTCTTAGTTACTAACCCAGTCCTGTGGCTGTGGGCTCAGGAGAGTGTTTCTCCTCACTCACCTGCAGTTCTCCCAACCCCAACCATTATCTGACTGGGCATCTGACTCTGTATCCTACCAATTTCATGAGAAACATAAAAGAAAGGATTTTTTCTTTTTTCAGTTTTTGTTTTTTTGTTTGTTTGTTTTTTTGAGACAGGGTTTCTCTGTGTAGCCCTGGCTGTCCTGGAACTCACACTGTAGACCAGGCTGGCCTCAAACTCAGAAATCCACCTGCCTCTGCCTCCCAAGTGCTGGGATTAAAGGCATTCGCCACCACCGCCCGACGAATTTTCTTCTTTTTATGTGTGTGAGTTTGGCCTCCGGGTAGGTTGTAGCAGGTACATGCCGTGCTTACAAAGGTCAGAAGAGAGGGGGTCAGATGCCCTGGAACAGGAGTTAGAGATAGCTCTGAACCTCCATGTAGGTGCTGGGAACCAACCCAGATCCAGTGAAAGCAGCAGTTGCTCTTAATTGCCAACCATCTTTCTGGCCTCTCTTTTTTGGTTTTTCTAGACAGGGTTTCTCTGTATAGCCCTGGCTGTCTTGGAACTCGGTCTAGACCAGGCTGGCCTTGAACTCCCCAGCGCTGGAATTAAAGGCATGTGCCACCAACATGCCATCATTGCCTGGTCTAGCCCCTCTTTTTAATTAGTTCAGAGAGACAGAGTCTCATGTAGCCCAGGCTGACTTCAAAGTTGTTATGTAGCTGAGGATGATCTTACATTTTTGATCACCCTGCTTCCATGTCTCAAGTGCTGGGGATGAAAACCAGGGCCTTGTGCATGCTAGGCAAACACTGAGCTACATCTCCAACCCTCTGATTAATAGTCTCTTTTTTTAGTTTTTTTAATTTATTTTTTAAACCGTTTTTTGTATTTATTTATAAGTACACTGTAGCTGTCTTCAGATGCACCAGAAGACGGTGTCAGATCTCATTACAGATGGTTGTGAGCCACCATGTGGTTGTTGGGATTTGAACTCAGGACTTTTGGGAGAGCAGTCAGTGCTCTTAACCGCTAAGCCATCTCATCAGCCCTCCTTTTTAGTTTTGAGACAGGGTCTCACTGTGTAGCCAAGGCTGCCATCAAACAGGTGGTATTAGAGGTGTCTCACTGCCTTGCACTTGTGTTCATATAAACCCCTGCATTCTGTTTCCCTCCCTTATTAATAGTCTGGTTTCACTATGGAGGTGCTGCCTTTCCCACCATTCTAGGCTACAAACTATATACTGCTCCCTTATGGCTTTTTTTTTGTCCTCAAATTCCATTTTAGGTATCAGTTATCACTTTGGTTATGAAACTATCATCTGGTTAGCTTTTTAAAAAAAGATTTTTATTTTACTTATTTATATGTATGTGGGTGTGGGTATGTGCATGTGAGCTCAGATGCCCACAGAGGCCAGAACCAATGGATTCTGAATCTGGAATGTCCAGCCCCCTGGGTGTGGGTGTGTGTGTGTGTGTGTGTGTGTGTGTGTGTGTGCGCGCGCGCGCGCGCGCGCGCGCCTGTGCTTAAATTGGAACTCATTGCAGTAGAGACTGGCCTTAGACTGGGATCTTCAGGCATCTGGGGTGCAGGCATGGCTGGCCTGTCTGTCTCATTGCACTCAGAATATCAGGTAATTTAAAAATAGCAACAAATGTAGACTCTTAACTAAATATCTTTTTCTTGCCATGGTAGGGAATTGAACCTAGGTCCTGTGTGCCATGCATGTGCTACAACTGAGATACGTGCTCAGCAAGATCTCAACATAGTATTATCAGCAGGCCTTGCTTAAACTTGTAGTTGAACTAGGATTAGGATCTGTGCCACCAGGCTCACCCCAATTTTTTTTTTTTTTTTTAAGTTAAGGACAGGACCATGCAGCCATGCAGCTTTGGCTGTCCTGGAGCTTGCTATGTAGACCATGCTGCCTTGAACTCAGATCTCTCTGCCTTCTGAGTTCTGGCATTAAAGGTATGCAGTGCTACCGGGTGTCACTGTGTCTGGCCTTTTTCTTTTTCCTGTTTGATTAATTTGCAAGGAAGTAATAGGCTAGGTGATAACTGTGTGGATTGATTGATTGATTGATTGAGCTAGGTACTTGGTGAGCGGCTAGCATGATGCCCACTATGTAGCCCTTAGGAGCTGGATGGTGGGATTCCAGACAGCACCACCTCCAGCTCTCCTTTGTAAGGAGCTGGTAGAAGGTAAGCAGATTGCCACCAGCATTTGACCTGAATAGAATGCTTCCAGTGTGCACGGAGTATTAGCTTTGCTTGTTAATAGATGAAAAGGAAAAAGCATTGTCTTTTTCCCATATGTAGACCTGGTCTCATGTAGGCCAGGCTGGCAAGAACTCACCATGTAAACCTAGGATGATTTAGAACATCTGACCTCTGCTTCTGGCTCTCTTTCTAGTAGATTTATTTTTTTATTATTATAAATAAGTACACTGTAGCCGTCTTCAGACAGACCAGAAGAGGATGTCTGATCTCATATGGGTGGTTGTGAGCCACCATGTGGTTGCTGGGATTTGAACTCAGGACCTTCTGAAAAGTAGTCAGTGCTCTTAACCACTGAGCCATCTCACCAGCCCTATAGATGATTTGCTTATTCCAGGATTTCAGGTGGTTATGAGCCATCTGACATGGATGCTGGGAGCTCATGCAAGAGCAGCTGAGACATTTTCCCAGCCCTATTTCTGGCATTTTTCAGGAGATGTCTCCTGAAGCCAGATTGACCTCATAATCCTAAACTTCCGATTCCCCTGCCTCTACTACCCAAACTCTGGGATTACGGGATTGTACAACCATGCCTGGCTTTATGCAGTGCTAGGAAAGGAATCAGGACCTCCTGCATGCTCAGTGGGACCCCTATGAACACAGGCAAGAGCTCACCCCTCGCACTTCAGCCTTTGCCCAAACCCTTTTAATGTAGTGTCTAAGTAATTTTGTTATATCATGATTAATTTATATTGAGCGACTGTTTAGGTCAGAGAAAACCATGGGAGTTGGTTGTCTCCTTACACTGTGTAGCTCTCAAGACCAGACTCTTGCAGCAGGCACTTTTACCTTCTGAGCTATCTCACTGGCCCTGAGCACTTTTTCCCTCAATGACAGTGAGAAGATACGCGTGTATAGTCCAGTCTTTTGAGTTCTGCGATGATAGACTGCAAGCACGGGCACTGTACAGACGGCTCAGTGGTTAAAACACTCAGGACCCTTCAGGTGCACGTACATTCCTAGTCAGGCAGCTCACAGTGCCGGTAACTCCAGGTTACTCCAGCTCTTGAGGATTCTTCTACACCCTACCCTCTTCTGGCCTCCATGAGCACTTTCACACAGACACATTTATGTAAAGTTTTTAAAAAGACAACCATGGCTTATATTCACATACAGAGCCTCAAGTGTAAGTCCTGGGGAAATAACTGTGTGTACATATGTGTATAAGCACACGCACAAAGTATGCAGTGCCTGTTTTATCCAGATCTGAACCTGCTTAGCTTCTTGGATCACTTGTGTTCAGGTTGGTCATAGACTTAGTAATATTTCTCTTGTTTTAGTTCAGACATAGTCCATCTTTGTAGCTTTGGCTGTCTTGGAATTCTGTGTAGTACAGGATAGCCTTGAACTCAAAGAGCCCTACCAACTGCTGAGTTCCTAGGATTAAAGTGTTGCATCACCAGAACCAGCAATTTTTTTGAGATTCGGTATCAGTGAAACTTTCTATTTTAAGTACATGTAGCTCAGGCTGGCCGGGGACTCGAACACTGTAGTCAGCGATGGGCTGGAACGCCTCACCTCGCTGCTTCTGGCTTCCATCTGGGGTTGTAGCCATTCACCACCAAGCCTACTGGGGGTTTGGTTTTGATTTGTTTTTGAGGGCTGAGCAGATGGCTCAGTAAGACCATTTGCTTACATACTTGACAATTTATGTTCAATCCCTAGAACCCACATGGAGGAAGGAGAGGACCATCTCTCACAAATACCCTTTGACCTCTGCATGTGTGAGGTGGTGCCTTTGTGCCCACACACAGTAAATACATTAATTTTCTAAAGTTTTAAAGGCCAGGTATCGTGGCCCATGCTTACTCTAGCAGTAGGGCAGCAGCAGGAGGATCTCGGGGTCAGTCTAGAGAAGTGAGTCCTTGTGAGGAGAAAGCAGTGGAGTTGTAGCTCAGTTATGGAGAATTGCTTAGTGAGGCCCTACATTCAACATCCAACATCACAGAAATGAGTTGAGAATGGTCTGGGGTGGTCTCTTTTGTTTTGTACTAAAAATCAGGTGGCTGTAGAGGGGTTGCCGCCCCTCCCCCCTTTCTCTTTGTCCTTTACTGTGTCCCCACTCCTTTTTTAGGGTAGAGACAGGATCTCTCACAGCACAAATGGGCTTTGAACTGGCCTTCTGCCTCCGAGGTTTGGAGATTACCTGTGTGTAAGTGCGCACTCACTTTTGCTACTTTTGACTTTGCTACGTTGACTTTATTTTCTTTAATGAAAACTTTAAAAAGGTAAGGTTTGATAGAATAAACTGCAGCCCCGTCCTTGTGTACGCGCACACAGTCACCAGCTCTCCACTTTACAGTATATTGGCAGTTTGACTCTAAATACTTTGCTGCTTTCCTGGCCCCCTTTGGGATTATTTACCATTTTGGTGATGGCTTTTTGACTACTTAAAATTACCCCTTATTTGCCACAGATGCTTAAATTACCAGCCGTATCTTTGCACTCAAATATAGCAGCTTCAAAGTATAGAGGATTTTTTCCCCCCCTTAGGACAATAAACCCAGGGTGGAAAATTTTTTATCCCCCCCCCCCCCTTGTTGTTAACCATCAGCTCCTACTGTCAGGAGGGACCTGAGATCCTGTGTGGGTTGGGAGTGGGTGGAGATGGTGGTGCTGAGTGCCGAGCTGGTGGGTGGGTAAGCTCTCTGCTCAGCATGGAGTGCTCCTCTGTTCTTCCTGCCTTTTATTCCTTTGTTTTTAAGACAGAGTCTTACTATGTAGCTTTGACTTATCTGGAAACTCACTGTGTATACCAGGATAGTCTTGAACGCAGATCTACCTGCTTCAGCATCCTGAGAGCTGGTATTAAAAGCATGTATCACATGCTCGGCTTGGTGCCCTGTTCTTTAAACTGATAGAATAGCTCCCACCCAGGCTAGAGAGATGGTTTAGTGGTTAAGAACACTGGCTGCTTTTTTGAAGGTCCTGAGTTCAAATCCCAGCAACCACATGGTAGCTCACAACCATCCATAATGAGATCTGATGCCCTCTTCTGGTGCTGTCTGAATAGCTCCCACCCAATTTTTGGAGACTGCATATCAACTCCACTCTGCTTTTTTGTTAGGCACTGTTTTCCTAGCTTGGAGGTGGAGGAGGTGAGGAAGGTCAGAGGACAACTTGCAGGAATGTGCTCTCTACTCCCATCACATGGGTCCCATGGGATTGAACTCAGGTCCTCAGGCTTGGTGGCAAGCGCCTTTACGCACTCTACCCTCTGTTATCCTTTTTAACCCACAGGGCAGCTGGATGAGGCCTATGCAGGCCTGTGCTGCAGCATTAATGTATGGTGGCCAGAGGTCTGGAGTCTTCAATTGCTCTTCATTATTATTTTTTTCTACCCTATTGTCACTATTTTAATTCTATTCTGTAGTGGGGGCGACATGATACAGAACATGGTAGATTGTCCTATAACAACAGTTGGTTGTCTTCTACTGGGTAGGTTCCTAGGATCCAAGTCCGGGCTACATGAAGGCTTGGTGGCAGGTTTCATTGCCTACTAAGCTATCTTACTGACACCACCCTGTCTTTATTGTTGTTGTTGTTTTTTTTTTTTTAAGATTTATTTATTTATTTTATGTGTAGCTGTACAGATGGCTGTGAGCCATCATGTGGCTGCTGGGAATTGAACTCTCTCCAGTCACACTCGTTATGGCCTGCTCACTCCAGCTTAATACACTGTAGCTGTCTTCAGACGCACCAGAAGAGGGCGTCAGATCTCATGGGTGGTTGTGAGCCACCATGTGGTTGCTGGTATCTGAACTCAGGACCTTCGGAAGAGGAGTCGGTGCTCTTACCTACTGAGCCATCTCACCTATTGTTGTTTCTTGAGACAGGATCTCCTTCTGAACTCAATGGGCTAGATTGACTGGACAGAAAGCACTAGAGCTTTGTCAGCTCTTCCCTGCTGTTGGCATTTCATGGTGTGCTATCACATGTGTCTTCATGCTGCAGTCCCATCTCCCACTGTTGTATATAATTTTTCCTTTTAGTAGGCAGCAGAGAGTGGTGGCATGAGGTAGCAAAAGTTATTTGCTCCTGTGAGCTACATAAATGGTTTCCCTCCCACAATGGGAACTGGCCATTTAAATATTTTCCATTAATCACCTACATCATATGTATGTAGTTACTATTATTATGTAGTACTATTTTTGACAGTTTTACAGTGAAGAAAAAACATAAAGTAAACATATATTAAGATTCAAATTTTATCCGTGGACACCTTTAATCCGAGCACTTGGGGTGCAAAGGCGGGGGGGGGGGGGGGGGGGGGAGCAGAGGTTGGTGGATCTCTGAGTTCAAGCCCAGCCTGGTCTACAGAGCAAGATCCAGGACAGCCTGGGCTACACAGAGAAACTCTGTCTCAAAACAGCAACAACAACAACAGAAAAAGGTTGAGTTTGTATTGACATTTCTCATTTAGGTCTGTGGGTACATATTCCCATGAGCAGCCATGTTGCTGACTGTTTTCCTGCATAGCTGTGGCTCCCTGTAGACCAGGTTGACATTGCATCTGTCCTGCCTCTCGTATGATGGCATTTAAGGTTAGAGGCACCACATGGGGCTTGTAGTTTTCTTCCTTGGTTGGCTCAGGCTGGTCATAAATTTCATCTTTGTTTCTATCCCAGACTACCAAATGTTGGATTACAGCATTGTACTGCCTTACCTGACAGTGTTTGTTAATGTTGGTATATATTCCATGGCAGATACCTTTTCACATTTAATTCTTTTTATTAACTATCATTGACCCTATGATTCAGTGTGTTTTAGATATCATTTAGCTGAGCAGATGTTTCAGGTTTAAGCATGAGGAGCTAAGTGGAGTTGTTTTGCTATCAGTCCTGGAGTTATTGCCAAGAGGGAAGAGATGGATGCCAGGCACTAAAGTGGAAGCGCCTCACAGGAAAGAAGTGGGTCCAGGAGGAAAGTGGAATCTTTTTGTCCACCAGAAATGTTGCCATTTTAGTCAGGCGTGGTAGTATGAGCCACAGTCCAGCTCCTCAGAGGGTCAGTGTAAAAGGATTGCTTGAGTTCATGAGTTGGGCCAGCCTGGGTAACCTAGTCAGGGAGTACTGGTCTTTTGTTTTTTTTGTTTTGTTTTGTTTTGTTTTTTTTCAAGACGAGTTTCTCTGTGTAGCCCAGGCTGTCCTGAACTTGCCCTGTAGAACAGGCTGGCGTGAAAACTCAAGAGACTCACCTGCCCCTGCCCCCCAAGTTCTGTGATCAAAGGTGAGTGCTACTACCGATCAAGTCCTGGTTTTAAAAAAACAACAGATAGGTTGGAGAGATGGTTCAGTAGGGAAAGGCTTGGATTCAGAATTAGATACACCAAACTCTGGTGTGGTAGCACCCATTTGTAACCCCAGAGCTCTTAAGGTGAGATGGAAAGCAGAGGATACCCAGAAATTCATAAGCCAGCTTAGCCTAATGTATACAGTGGGAAAAAAATGAAGGGACCACACTTGAGATAAAATCAAATAGGTCCTGGCTCAAACAGGGTACAGGAGAGGACGGGTGCCTGTGCCCAGGATTGTCCTGACTTGTGCAAGCATGTATTTCTGTGTGTATGTGTGTACTGTTTATATGGATAATAAAACATTTTGGGGATTTATGGACTATCTAAGGGGGAGGAATAGAAACGACTTCTGTTTCTTCTCAACAGGAAGTTTTAAATCGTTTAGTTGTCACTGTAGATAGGTAGCGTGCAGGGAACCTTCTGGGCCCTGAGCAGTTGAGAGTAACAAGTTGAAGTTAATACCAGCTTACAAGGGAGGCTCTTAGCTACTAAGTTATTTAGATGGAAGAGGAGGCTGGTGATGCAAGCTTATGGAATCGGCATCCAGTAGGCTAAGGCAGGAGAGTTGAGTCCCAGACTAGCCCTGTCTGCATAGCAAGACCACGACAGTAAACAAAGGCAGATCAGGCAGGCCATGGCCAGCATTTTTAGTTTGCAATCGTCCAAGACAGCCATTTTAAGTATAAATGAAGCTGGGCACTGGTGGCGCACGCCTTTAACCTCAGCGCTCAGGAGGCAAAAGCAGGCAGAATTTGAGTTCCAGGCTAGCCTGGTCTACAGAGTGCAGTGCCTGTGAAAGAGATGGCTAACTGGGAGGATGACAGAAAGGATCCAGTTACCATATGCTTGGTCTGAACACTTTGAAAGCTGACTCTTTAGGTGACTTTGTGAAAGGACCCTAGAGCAGTGCAACCTCAAAGTATTGTTCACTGAGGTGATAAACACCAGGGGCTGCATGTGGGTTAGCATGTCCAAGGACCTGTATGTCTCGTGTAGCTCAGGCTGGCTTTTGAACTGTAATCAAGGGTGCCTGCAACTCTTTGGGAGCTGAGATTATAACCATGTACCGCCATACCCTTACATTCTGTAGAAGCTGTCTTGTCATCTGGACTCCATCCATCTCTAGCCCATGTGTGCAGTTATGGCTTTGAGCCCCCAGACCCTCTAAGATTGGTAGGATCCACTGATGTCCAGGATGGTCTAAGACCTTAGCGTGGTGTCTTTACTCATGATAGTTGAAAGTATTGAGGCTTAGTAGTGCGAGTTGACAGTTACGGAGGCTGGAACAGGGCAGACCAGATGAAGACCTCGAAATCGCACTAGCCAGAGGAAAGAAAAGAGGGCATGGCTAGTGAAGCTTTGCTGTCCTGGGATTATCCCAAGGGCTGTGCATGCTAAGCTACCATCGCATCTTACCTGGGACTACAGTGAGTTAAAACAACATGAAAGGACTGGAAAAATGGCTCAACGGTTAAGAGCACTGGCTGCTTGCTCTTCCAGAGGTCATGGTTCACAACCATCTGTAGTGTGTCTCTGATGTCCTCTTCTGGCCTTCAGGTGCACATGTGAGTGTTTGCAGGGCTGGCGGATGGATGGAGAGCACAGGAAGAATGGAATTCTGGTACTGTATGTAGATTGGCTCCCAGCCACTTTTTTTTAGTCTTAGTTATTTGATAGGGTGGCACTGTGTATCCCTGGCCAGCCCCATGCTCAGAGATCCACCACCCACCTTCCTAATACTGGGATTAAAAGTGTGTAAAAGTGTGTGCCGCTGTACCCAGCTAAGGTTTTATTTTGATTTTAGAAAGGGCCTTACTGTGTAGCCTTGGCTGGGATTAGAGGCATGCATTTACTATGCTGGGCTTCCAACTAAGTTTTTTTTTTTTTTTTCTTTCTTTCTTTTCTTGAGACAGGGTTTTTCTGTGTAGCCCTGGCTGTCCTGGAACTCACTCTGTAGACCAGGCTGGCCTCGAACTCAGAAATCCACCTGCCTCTGCCTCCCAGGTGCTGGGGTTAAAGGCGTGCGCCACCACCGTCCAGCCCAGCTCAGTTGTTAACTGTGTATTTAGTCACTGAGAGGTGGTGCAGGTATGTATATATGTATGTATGTATGTGTGTATATGTATGTTTGAGCCATGGAATAGGAGTGGGATTTCCCATTCCCCGAGTCATGGGGTCAGTCATCAGGTCCACTGAATTTGGAGTATTTTAATCAGGAGGATGTGTGTGGAGGCCAGAGGTCAGTGTTGGGTGTCTTGGATACCCTGGGGCTGGCCAGGGATACACAGTGCCACCCTATCAAATAAGTAAGTTTTCCAGATTATTTGTGTGTGTGTGTACTGTGGCGGCCAGAAAGAATGACTGTGAGCTCTTAGAGGGAGAATGGTGTGTGGGGTACTGGGTGAGGTCACATTCCTCTGGAAGGTGGTAAGGGAGAGCCACCAGGCAGTCTGTAGTTACTCTAAACCCTAGCTTCATTCTCGCCCTCTCTCTTTTCTAAACCTTGGGAGGAAACTTCTACGGGGTAGAAGAAGCTGGTCCCCCCACCTCTCTCTTTTAAATAAACATTATGTTATGTGTAGGTGTTTTGCCTGCATGTTTGTGGGCCCATATGTGTGCAGTTTGCATGCAGAGGCCAGAGGAGGGCGTGTGATTTGCTGATGGTTGTGACTGCTCTCTGGGTTATGGAAATGGAACCTGGGTCCTGTGGAAAGGCTGCCTGCTGCTCTTGACCAGATTCTATGTCTTGAGGGGAGGTACCGCACACCTGGAAGGAAAGGGGCGGCCTCAGCCATCTTCATCATAAACACTGGGCTGGATTCATTCAGTGTAGATTCAGTCATCTCACAAATACTGACCATGCCCAAAAGAGACCATGGTGATTGACTAGTGAGTCCCTGGGGCAGATGGTCACAGTGGGGCACTAGTCTGAGAGACACGGAGTTGTCCAGAGGCAGACAGCTGCAGAGCGGAGAGCTTTCTAATGATGGGAACCAGGTTGTCATGTCTTGGGCACTGGTAGCCTAAAGTAGTTTTCCCCTCTCTAACAGACATTTGGGTGTGACTGCTGGAGATGCTGCTGTTGGTCTTTAATGCTTGTCTATTGCATTGGTAGGTAGGAGGTAACTAGCACCCATAGCCTCCTCTCAGTAGAAGCAAGTGTAGCACCCGTGTAAACAGAGGCGCTTGGTGATGCCTGTCTGTAATCCTTAGCAGTGAACTTCTTGGCCAGCTAGCTTTGCCCACTTAGTGAGATATCTCAGGAAAACGAAGAGGACAGTCAGTGAGAGACATCCAGAGTTGACTTGACCTCAGCCTCCATTAGACATGTCAACATGAACCCAAAATGTAGGTGCTTTGGAAGTTTTCTGGTTTTACTCTTTTTGTTTTTTTGTTTGAAAGATTTATTGTTTGGGGCTAAAGAGATGGCTTGTACTGAAGAGCCAGGTTCCATTTCCATAACCCAAAGGGCAGTCACAAACATCAAGTCTGACGCCCTCTTCTGGCCTCTACAGGAATTGCACACACGTGGGTCCCACAAACACACATATAAAAACACACACACATATAAAATAACACTTAATATTTAAAAGAGAGAGGTGGGAGGGACCAGCTTCTTCTACCCTGTGAACCGAACCTGTTAGCTGAATTGCTTGCAGCTGCTAAGGAGGTAGCTACCTCCTCCTATAGGAAGTTCAGTTTTTGTTGTTTTGGGTTTTTTTGTTTTGTTTTTGTTTTTGTTTTTGTTTTTGTTTTTTTTGAGACAAGGTTTCTCTGTGTAGCTCTGGCTGTCCTGGAACTCACTCTGTAGACCAGGCTGGCCTCGAACTCAGAAATCCACCTGCCTCTGCCTCCCAAGTACTGGGAGTGCGCCACCACCGCCCGGCTGAGACAGGACTTGTTTATGTAGCCCTGGCTGTCCTGGAACTCACTCTAGATCAGGCTGGCCTCTTATTCAGAGATCTACCCGGCTCTTTGAGACAGGGTCTCATGTAGCCCAGGCTAACCTTGAGTACCTGCACCTTCTGCTTTCATGCTCTCACATGCTGTTAAAAGCTGTGCTGCTACCCCCACCTTTATTTTTCTCATTTAGGAACAGCAGTACTATGTCATAAACAATTATCTGCAGGCTCAGAAGAATTACAGTTGAGTGAGCAACCCATTTCTGACTATAAAGTTACGAGAATCTATGGAACCCGGGCACGTAGCTATAATCTATGCAAGACCCCAAATGTGAGATAACTGTACACACTCTTTTAAAAGAATGTTTGTATGTGCTTGTGAGTTTAATGTGAACCATGTAGATCCAGGAGCCCTTAGAGGCCAGAAGAGGTAGTTAGATCCTCCAGAGCTGGAGTTACAGATGGTTCTGAGCCTCCTAGTGTCTGCTAGGAACCAGATTTAGTTCCCTGCAGGAACGGTGAGCGCTTTGAGTTATCGAGTCATCTCTGTCCACTTAGAAGAGAGTCTTGGAGACTGGAGCGTGTATGTGGTCCTAGGGGGGGTTTGGACCTTAGCCTGCCTCCTGAATACTGGGATCACAGGAATATGTCACCACACCTGCTTTCATGTTTGGAATTCTTAGTCCTTGGGATGAGGAGCAGGTAGCTTTGATCCCTATGCAGCTCTGTCGGTGCTGGGGCTGGGAAAAGAAATTTTCTCACTCAGTCACACCTGTAAAGTGAGTTTATGTAATTGCCCATTTTATAGGGTAGCTGTAGAAAGAACTTGGTGACTTACAAATTCCTGAGTTCCAGCCCAGTTTTACCCCCCTGAGACCGTGACCTTGGCCCTGAACACGCCAATGTCTGCTGGCATCCTGGGATGCTTCCCTTTGCCCTGTTTTACTCAGCTCCATAGCTGTTAGCAAAGCAGGTCTGCTTGTCACTGTCCTGCCGGAACCTCCAAGCCTCCTGGGCTGTTATGTTGCCCTAAGGAGACAAGCTTTCTGAACCAGCCTGGTGGCTCACCCTAGCTAGCACTTGGGAGGTGGAGATTGGGGGACAGTCTGGGCTACATGACATCCTGCCTTAGGCAACAACCGAAAGGACCCCAAAAGCCATACTCTTCCTCATGAGACTGAGTTCAGGATCCATCACACAATATCCACGCCCCTGGTGTACCACAGTGAGGCTGAGTGCAGATGTGCGTGGTTTGATGCATAGCTCTGTCAGTGTTGTCCCTCGTCACACTGTTTGAGACAGGGTCTTGGTATCCGGCCCATGACCTTCCTACCTTAGGCTAGCTCATCTGATCTTGAAGGCCTCAAGATTTCTAGAATTAGCTTGTGTTGGGGGTTCCCAAGGTTACCCTTGGATTCATTGACTTGTCAAGGCCAGTCTGCTCATGGCTGAGAATGATTGTGGTGAAAGTTGGCAAGGCCCAGTCTGCAGAGGAAAGGCCAAGCATGGCTGCCAAGGACATGGCATTGGGTGATGTCCGGTGTAGCCAGACAAGTGAAAAGACCAATGCCCACCAAGGATGTCTTTTAAAGACCTTAGGTAGTGGGGAAGGATGTCCTAGCACACTGGATGCTCAGGAAGCCTAAGCCACTTGTGCAAAGACTTAATGGTTCTTACCCTGGGGGTGGGGTGGGGGTAAAAAAACCTTCTCAAGATTCAAGTGTCCAAATACCAGCCAAGGCTCAGGTCAGCCTGAAAGATGGGCCTTCTAAAGATAGCCATGGGAAACTCTTTCTGTTAACCCTTTCTGCATAGGTGCCATTTGGTTTTAAGGCTCTTCGGTTATGTAACTTATCACATTCTTTCTTACTGGTTTTAGTTTATTATTTAGTAAGTATGGGCTGCTTTTGGATACACAAATAATTGTAACCAACCAGAACTGTGTCTGGTTTATTACATTGCCCAAGCAGTATGGACATTCTGGAACATTCCGTAGATGCCTGTGCATGGGTATGCCTTGCACTTTGCTGCTGTTTCTTCTGCTCCCACTGTTGGGTATTCACTGCATTTACTTTTTCATGGCTTCCTAGCTATTTTATGCAATAGTATTTTCGACTCATAATCAAGGTTTAAAGGAAAACTGAGCAGAGTCCACATCTGCCCCTTGCCTCAACACAAGCAGTCTCTCTCCTGCCAATACCCTCACGAGAGTAATGTTTGTTGTGATTCGTGAACATGCAGTCTTTCATGAATCTGAAGTTTTGGAGGACAGGATCTTGTTCAGTAGTCCAGGTTAGCCTTGGACACCCTCCCCTAAGGTTGCAGGTGTGTGCCACCACGGCACTTTGCCACTGACATGTCTGTACCACACAACCTTACAGTCTACTTTAGCGCTGCGCTCCCTCTTGGTGCTGTGTAGAATTTTACAAAAGCATCTGTCTGTCTTTACTGTGCCGGCCCACACAGGCCTGTCCCTGAAACTGCTGCTGTTCCCTTTTGTTACTTACTTGCCTCAATTCTTTCTTGGAGGGATTGTTATCTGATTGTCATGCTCATTATTTACCACCATAATTGTTACTTTGTAACTTTTACCCAAAAGATGGTGCAGGATAGAAATCCCTTTCCCTCCATGCTTCCTCTCAGACACCTCATCTCTGGTACCCAGGGATGACTAGGGGCTTCTGATCCCTTTGCCTCCGCCTCACAAGTGTTCAAAGGCACACTCAGTGTGTGTGGTGTTAGGGCTTCAAACCCAGGCCTTACCTGTGTAATAGTTTAAGGGATCTGACTCTTTCACATGACAAACATGTAAAACACCAATGCACATAAAATAAAAAATAAATCATTAAAAAATGAATTGTACTCAACAGGGGTTTGGGGGAATGTAGGCCAGATGATCAGGAATTAGTCTTTTTTTTTTTTTTTTTTCTCTTTCTCCCATGGAAACTACTTCATAGTTTTGATTTTTTAATTTTAATTTTATTTTATTGTATTTAAAGGAAAACTCCATTAATTTCATGGAGTTACAGACAGTTGTGATCTGCCATGTGGGTGCTGGGAATGCTGGGAATTAAACTCAGGTCCTCTGGAAGAGAGTCAGTGCTCTTAACCATTGAGCCACTTCTTGAGCCTTTATGTTCTTTTTCGTTGTTTGTTTGTTTGTTTTTGGTTTTTTGAGACAGGGTTTCTCTGTGTAGCCCTGGCTGTCCTGGAACTCACTCTGTAGACCAGGCTGGCCTCAAACTCAGAAATCCGCCTGCCTCTGCCTCCCAAGTGCTGAGATTAAAGGCATGCACCACCACTGCCCGCTATGTTGTTTTTTGTTTTGTTTTTTTTTTTAAAGAGAGTGTGTGTGTCTCACTAGGTAGAGCAGGCTGGCCTCAAATTCTCTGAAATCCTCTTGTGCTGGGATTAAAGGCATGTGTCAATATGGCTGCCCTTACTCTTGACTTTGTGAAACTGTCACATTGCTGGGCTTGGAGCTAGATTGGTGGCCCAGACTGGCCCATTTTTCTACCTGAGTGTTGGCATTGCAGGTGTGCTCTGACTGACCCAGTCCTCCAGGGCTTAAGGTAGTGGGCGCTGCTGATACTATTTCTGATATCTTTCAGTCACTTTCAGCTTAAGGTAGGCGTTCCAAAAGGTCATTCCCCACCCTACACTGCGGGTTAAACCCAGCAGCCTTCCCATTATTCTAGGCCAGCACTCTATAGTCTGCTCTGTCTCCACCATCTTATTTGTTCTAAAGCAGAACACAGCTTTGAAGGACAGGGATTTACACTTGCTAATTATCTAGGTACAGAGAACAGGGTCACATGACTAACAGAGGGCATGGTGGTGGACACCTAACACCCAGGAGGCAGAGCCAGACAGATCTCTGAGTTATAGCCCGTCTAAGGCTGCACAGTGAGGTGCTGTGCTTTCCCTCAAAAGAGGGAGAGATTGGTAACTTTTACATGTTGATGTTACGTCCTCCCTCAGTGACTGGCTTTGTAAGTCCCATGATACATTGCCATTTTGAACCCTTATTAGATTTTTCCCACCTTTTTAAAAAAAAAAAAACAAACACCGGGCTGCTGACTTCAGTTGTTCTGGCACTGCAGCAGTGTCTCTGTGGAGCTATGGTTGTCCTGAAATGAGATTTATAAATCTAGCTGTCCTTGAACTCAGAGATTCTCCTGGGAGACTTTTTGTTTGTTTTTTGTTTTTTTGAGACAGGGTTTCTCTGTGTAGCTCTGGCTGTCTGGGAACTCACTCTGTAGACCAAGCTGGTCTGGAACTCAGAGGTCCTCTGCTTCTGCCTTCCCAGTACTGGGATTAAAGGCGTGTGTCCACCATGCCCAGTTGACTTGAGATATTTAAGGGGGGAAAAGAAATTTGTTTTGATACTGGGGATGTGAGGCAAGTACTTCCCACTGCACCATGTCCCCAGGCAGGGTCCCTCCAAGTTCCCAGGTTGGTCTTTAACCTGCTCTGTTGCTCAGGCAGACCTTGGACATTCTGTCCGCCATCCTTTGTCCCCTCATGGCTCAGACAGTGCGTCTGCCCACCTGGCTCCTTTCTTTGGGAAGACTTAGAGCTTAAGGTTCCTCCCCCACCAGGTGGTGGTGGTGGCAGCAGCTCATGCCTTTAATCTCAGCACTTGGGGCAGAGGCAGGTGGATTTATGAGTTCGAGGCCAGCCTGATCTACAGAGTGAGTTCCAGGGCAGCCAGGGCTACACAGAGAAATCCTGTCTTGAAAAACCAAAAAAAAAAAAAAAGGTTTTTCCCCTCTAACTTAATTTTCACTGGCAGAGACCATGGAGAATGTTCCAGATGTGGCTGAGTTACTCTAGCTAAAGGTTGCTGTTGGCCTTACACAACCTCCATGTTGCAGTTGGCTGCAAGGAGACAAACTTTCTCTCTACAAGCACACACTGCAGCTTCTGGGCTTTGGAGCTAGAGCAGAGCCATCGGTGTAGTGTGCCGATGAGGTCACTGGAGCTTTAAATAGCACCTAGCTCTTGAAATAAGGACAGCATGATTTAGGGCAAAGGCCAGAACTAGATCTCCATGGCCGCAGGCACTTGAGCTCTTCTGGCATCTGAGCCAGGGATTGGGTTGCACCGCAGCAGGGCTTCAGTTTCTCGAGAGACCTGTGAACTGGCCTGTGTCTGACCATCCGGGAGTTAGCTCTCTGCAGGCTGCTGTTGAGGCTCTTGGAAGGGATGTAAAGAGTTGAGGGAGGGGAAGGCCAGCCCAATGAGACAGTGCATCAAAATTCAGCCGTGGGATGGTGGTTGATTGGTTGGTAGGGAAGTTGAGGCTTCTGGGGAGAACTGCTGCTGAACTGTTCGGCTTCCTTAGAG
>JADRCD010221839.1:39239-78942 GCA_019843815.1 Montemys delectorum | reverse complement strand
AAAAAAAAAAGCAATAACGCAATAAAACCTAACTCCATTCTTTTGTCATGCCAAAGAAGAGTCCCTTCTGTAAGACCATACATATCAGTCAAAAACTAACTAAACTCTTTCAATTAGGTCAAAGTAACAACAAGATTCCCATTAAAATACAATTTTAAAAAAACTATTTTAAATTGGAAAAGTTTTACAAATGTTTTTCTAGCCCTAATGTACTATACCTCAGAAAATATTTGTGTTTTTAACTATAGTTTGTAGGCAAGAATTATCATATTACTTTGAGAATCTTTCCATTTAAATTGAACCTTTTGCAAAGCTTAAACCCACTTTTCCTGGTGGAGATATGATAGTGTAGATTTGGACAAGATAATGCATATAAATTGCTTTGCTGTGTAACTTTATATACTAATATTATTAGTATAAAGAAAAAAGAAAAAAAAAAGCTGGGCGGTGGTGGCGCACGCCGTTAGTTCCAGCACTTGGGAGGCAGAGACAGGCGGATTTCTGAGTTCGAGGCCAGCCTGGTCTACAGAGTGAGTTCCAGGATAGCCAAGGCGACACAGAGAAACCCTGTCTCGGGGGGAAAAAAAAAATTCCAGCAAGGCTCTAGCTGAAACTGTAAAAACTAATCGTTCAATGACTATTAAGAATTTAAGAATTCACATTCCCCTGGCCCTGGTGGCACAGGGCTATCATTCTAGCCACTGGGGAGGCGGAGGGGAGGATTCCAGTTCAAAGTCTGCTGGTTAGATCGTCACCAGGAACTGCATACCGACTCCATTTCTCTGGCAGTTTCAGTGGAGGCTGCCAACTCTCTCCTACCCATGAGAAAAGTGAAAGATTTTTCCAGAATCCTGGCCAATGGCCTGGATGCTTCCTGCCCACTTTAGAGGAGAGATGGAGCTGTCTAGAGACAGATAAAAGGCAGTGGCCAAAACACCGCAAACCTACACCCTCAGGGCCCAGGAGCTCTTCCCTAGAGGGAAGCAGAAAGGAGAACCCAGAAAATCCTGCTGTGATTTTTTTTTCTCCTCTTTCTCCCTGTGGCCAAAGTTCACCACAGATAAGCAGGCAAAGGTTTTCAGTCTCCAGAGGTTTATTGGCCAGTCAGCTCTAGCCTTGGGGATGCCGGGAGGCCTCATTCCTTTTCACAGCACACGAGCTCGGGCACACACACACCACCTCCCTCTTCTAACCTTTATCTCATCTACTTCAGATGACCTTCGAGTTCTGCAAGTCCAGCAAGCTCACCTTCCCTTCAGTCACAGGGAGCAGCATCAGGACTCCCCATCCCCATGGAGGGCACATACACCACCCCCACCACCATGGCCGTCGTCCTCACCAGTCCCACCTTGAGGACAGGGCCCTTTCCAGACATCACAACCTCACAAATTTCACCCTGGTGCCTGGAGTCACATACAGGACAACTCATCAAGTAGACAGGTAGGATCCAGAGAGCAAGATGCAGGAAACATACCCGAATAGACTTCCTCCCATGCAAATTAAGGATAATTCCTGGCTGACAGAAGGGTCCTTGGACAGCTGTTTTACTGTGGTCGGAAAGAGCTCCTGCATCTGGGGAAACCTGGTTGCCTCTCCATCCTGGAGGAACTTATAGTTTGTTATTCGGTTTTTGGGTTTGACAGAGGGGCGGGGATTGTTTTGCTATGTTGCCCAGACTAGCCTCAAACTCCTAGGCAGGAGCCATTCTACCTCAGTTTCCCAAGGAGCTGTTACCACAGCCTCTGTATCCAGGTAACAGTCCCTTGAAGTAAGAGAATGTTCTAGAGTTGAGTCTCATATTAAGTGGTCCTGCTGATTGAAACCCACATCTTCCAATACTCCTGAGGTTGTCTATCATGGAGGAAGGGGGAGGTAAGTGTGGTCTATCTGTACCCAGTCCCACAGTATGAGTTTAGTCTGAGCATATTAGAAGCCAAGGGGGCTTAGACCACTCTTGGCCAGACTACAAATTCCTCTAGCCCACGTCTGCTATAGACTCAGTTCCCACAGGCACCGGGGATTCCTGAAGCGATAAGAACCTTTCACCTGTTCCCTGCCACCCCTGCCTGATCCTTTTGTACTCTGCTTTCTAAAAGCCATATTAACAGGATGAAACAACTCTCCCATTTTCAGGGGGACAGTACAAAGGGACAAGACAATCCTTTGCCCAACCCAGACATAGCTTTCAAATTCTCAGACCTCCTGGCTTTTTCCCATTGGCCCAGAGGTCTCATTCATTGGTACTCTTATATTCCCAAGGAGGGCAGCTAAAATCTACCTCTGACCTGCTGAGGAATTTGGCATTCAAACAGAGGCTCTCTCACCCTTATCATCTCCTGCAGTCTAAAAATGAGAGGAATGCAAACACTGGGGTGATAATGTCTGTATGCCAGGTAATAAAACTATTGAGCAAGAGTGACCCAGAGAAGGGGTGTGTGTCTGTGTGTGTCCGTCCTGCACTCTGGAGATAAATGAGTTTCTGGACAGCCAAGGATACAGAGTGAGAACCCACCTCAAAAACAAACAAACAAACAAACAAGTAAATACAGGAGTGACCCTTGGGAGAGGCACCTTGGACAAGAAGCCCTTCCCTGCCCCCATAACACCTCCCTGACTCATCCTTGAGTCAAAACACTGAAGCCTGACTCCTCCTTCAGGTCCTCCTCTCAGTGCCTCTGCCCTTGATCTTCACCATCCGTGAAGGTTCCTGTTTGCCCTTCTCCCTCATTAATCTCTCCCTGTTTGAAGTGTTGGTGTTTGGTTGGGCTTTTGTGTTTTTAATGGCACTGGGTATTGAACAAAGAGCCTATCAGAGGGTAGGCAAGTACCTAGCACAGAGCAAGCCCCTGGTAGTGTTTTGAAAACTTTTCTTTAGAGGTACTTCAACATGGCTTATTAGGTAAAGGCACTGGCCACGACCCTGAGTTCAATCCCTGGCACCCGTAGTGGAAGGAAGAACTGCCTCCCACAAGCTGACCTCTGACCTCCACAAGTGTGCCATGGCACACACACACAAAACTTCGTTTTGAATGTCAGGAGGCTAGAGAAATGGGTGAGCAGTTAAGTACTTGTTGCTCCTATAGACCAGAGTTCAGTTCCCAGCACTCACGTGTGCTTCATAATCACCTGTAACTCTCCGTCTAGGGATCCGACACCCATCCTCTGGCCTCTGAGGGGCACTGCATGCATGTGGTACAGACGTAATACACGCAGGCAAAACACTCGGTAGACATAAATGAAAAAAAATATAAATAATTGATATAACGACCTGCTATGGTGCCCTCTTGCCCAGGCTTCTCTCAAAAACCTGGGTTCGAGAAATCCTTCTGGGCTGGAGAGATGGCTCGGAGGTTAAGGGCACTGACTGCTCTTCCAGAGGGCCTGAGTTCAATTCCCAGCAACTACACGGTAGTTCACAACCATCTGTAATGGGCTCTGATGCCCTCTTCTGGTGTGTCTGAAGAGAGACGTGATAGTGTACTCATATGCATAGAGTAAATAAATAAATCTTTAAAAAAAAAAAAAAAAGAAAAGAAAAGAAAGAAAGAAAAAAATCCTTCTGCCATCAGTTCCGAAGTGCTTGGGATTTACAAGTGTGTGCAAAATAATGTTTTTAAGTTGTATCGTTATAACAGAAGTCAATAGAGTTTGAAAATGTCCCCAGTTTCCTTCCTGGTAACAGGCTAAGAGGATATATCAATATATAGTATAGCAACACAGACAGACAGTGGCTAGAAGTAGCTTAGGGGCCGGGCGGATGTGGATGTGAAGCCCCGCTTCAGGTCCTACCGTGGCTCAGCTTCATCTTGTGAACAGAAGGGCGACTGTACCTAACCTCAGGCCACCATTGCACAGGACTGGCGGTATCAAAATGCAAGGTGCAGCTGGGAGACAGACTGGGTGCCATTATTTTACTCTAGACTCTCATTTTGAATTTCATTCCATTTAACGCTTTTGTTGTTTTTCAACAGTGTTTTGTTCACGGGCTACCTAGAACTGGCAATACTCCCCCCTCAGCTTCCTGAATGCTAGGATTACAAGTCAGTGCTACCACCCCTCGCCACTACATCACTTTTTTAAAAGGTTTGTTCTTCTCTGTGAACCCCATAAAGGCTGAGGTCCAGATTCCATGAAGCATTTGTCCTGATGAAAGGAATCGTTGCTTTATTTTATCTGGGGTACTAGGACTCGAACCAGTGTGTATCTGGGGTACACACTCTACCCAAACCCTACCACCGAGCTCTGCCCCTCAGCCCATTTACTACCGGTTTATTTGTTTTATTAGTTAGGGTCTCATGTACCCTACAGATTAGCTAAGTACTGCCTTAAAGTCTCCATCCTCCTGTGTCTACTCCCAAGTACTAAAGTGACAGGTATCTGTGACCTTGCATGGCTAGTTGTTGCTGTCGAGACAGGGTTTCTCTGTGTAGCCCTGGCTATCCTGGAACTCACTCTGACTGACCTTGAACTCAGAGATCCACCTGCCTCTGCTTCCCAAGTGCTGGGATTAAAGGCGTGTGCCACCACCATCCAGCTTGCTTGGCTAATTTATTGCCTTATTTGTTTTGTTTGGGGTGCATTGCTGCCTCAAACTTGATATGTAGCTGAGAAAAGACGAGAAGTCTTGATCCACCAGCTACAACCTACCAAAACCCTGAATTATAGACCTACACCATGCCCAGTTCCATTCCCGTTTTTTCAAATGGCTGCATAATATTCCCCTGAGTGATTGAGTCCCAAATGAACCCACCAATTAATAGGAGTCGATATTTAAATAGCTCCCCCTTTTTACTTTTATAAAGAACATGCTCCCTCACCCCCACCCCCACAAACCCCTTGGGGCAGAATAAGGAACAGGGGCTCTCAGCTTCAGAGAATCTTCCAGAACAGAGCCTGAGCATTTTCCTGTTGCTTTCTACATGTTACCAGAAGGTCTATACCAAATTTACTCTGTTGTTGGCGGTACTTTTTGAGAAGAGCTATCTTCACAGGAATTTACAGTTCTTCCCTTGGATCTGGAATGCTTTCTCTGACAGCTTCTCTGAGGAGGGACAGGAAGAGATGGCTGTCAAGAGCAGGGTGTATCGGGCTGGTAGCCTCCGGGTGCTCAGGCCAACAGTGTTTGTCACTTGAGTTGGGTGGTTTGGCTAAGGGCACTGGCTCAGGCTCCCCTTCCCTAACCTGCTCTTCAGTCCTGGACACCTTCCCAGGCGATCATGTGACATCCCATCAGCCAGGACCCAGGAGCGCACAGGGAAACCCTGAATGGAGCCCTGTTTTTAGGCAGTCACGTCATTCCTGTTCCCACCCCACCCCGACACTGTGTACAGAGTGCTTGCAAAACATAAGTTACTCCTCAAAAGGGAAGCCCTGTGGGCGGGGCCAGAACCAGCACCAGGTCGAAGAAGCTTCCCTCTTCTAGAAGGCATAGCTCCCTGCCTGACCACCCTGGCAATCTGGTAGCATGTCTGCCTCAGCCACTGCAGCATCGCCTGGCCGAGGCCACCACTGCGAGCTGCTCCCTGTAGCCTGGTCCTCCTCCTCTGGCAGTGGCCCTTGTTTGCAAACAGCAACGGAAGTTTTGACGCTGCTGATTAACCAGCCTCCCACGGCTCCTGGGTCTTAGTCATCCCCACAAGTCTCAACCTTCTACAAGGTTTGCCAGCAACCAGGTGACAAGGGAAGAAATGACAAGGATCCCTGTAGTTTCTGGGACTTCCATATTTCATCTTCCGGGGCATGGGAGGAACAAACTTCAACCATCCCCACAGCCAAGCTATGCCGGTCCCGGAAAGCCAGCTTAGCTGTCATCTACCTAAGGACAACTATTCCCAGTCTGGCTTGGCCTCTACCAGTACCTCTTGCATCCTCTCCTGGGGCTATGTGCAGCAGGCATGACCATTCATTCCTAGGGGAGGTCCATGAATTTATATTAGAGGACACTGTTGAAAGGTAGCTTAGAAAGCTGTAAAGGGCCAGGCAGTGGTGGCGCACACCTTTAATCCCAGCACTTGGGAGGCAGAAGCAGGCAGATTTCTGTGTTCGAGGCCAGCCTGGTCTACAGAGTGAGTTCCAGGACAGCCAGGGCTACACAGAGAAACCTTGTCTCGAAAAAAGAAAGAAAGGAAAAAAAAGAAAGAAAGGAAAAGAAAGAAAGAAAGGAAAAGAAAGAAAGAAAGAAAAGAAAGCAAGCAAGCAAGCAAGCAAGCAAGCAAGCAAGCAAGCAAGAAAGAAAGAAAGAAAGAAAGAAAGAAAGCTGTAAAGGGGGTATTTCAAGACATGAGCTGTGTCCTCTGGCCCACTGTGTGATCTGGGGTGAATCCCTACCCTTTTGTTGGTCTTGTCCCCACCCCCTAGTAAGGAAGTAAAAGCAGAGCAGGCTGGCGGCTCTTCTAGCACTGTACTGACGAGGAGGTTGGCTGACTACTCAGGATGGTTGTAGCTGATGAGGGGGGCATGGGAAGGAGGCCACAAGAACGAGAGACCTACTCATAGGTCAGCTAGAGATGCTTTAAGGTTTGCCTTCTGGGAGGAGGCTCAGCCCCTAGCACTTCTCCACCCCAACTCTAGGGCCAGAGAAGGGTGGGTGGGTGAAGTCACCAAAGTACAGGCAACAGTGACAGCTGCTGTCGACTGGGGCCAAGAGTGCTCCTACTGCAGCCTAACCGTTTGCCCTTCTGGGTGTCAAGGAGCCGGTGTATGAGGACCTGGGGTAGGGAGGAGAGCCCCAACCTCCTAGATGGGGCCTGAACAGGAAAGACCTGGTGAATCAGGGCAGGGGCTGGGCCTGAGAGCAGAGAGCCTGGGCTGGAAGCCCTTGCGGCAGGGTGCACAGTTCACTCCAGAAAAGGGGTCAGAGACCTTGGGAGATGCAGGCCTCCCAAAGGCCCCTGTTATCTGGTGCATCCTATCTTGGTGACAACCCTGGGGACTGCAGATAGTTGTAGCTCTCCCAGGGGCAGTGCCAGCTCAGGCTTGACCCCAAGCCAGTAGCACAGATACATAGGGCTCTTTCTGTTGAGAGAGTCCCAGGGTGTCTAACTCTCCCTAGAAGACAAGCTGGACAGACCTCTATTACACAGACCTGTCCTCTCAGTCTACCTCCTGGGCCAGAAGCTACACAGATGACCAGTCCTAGGGAGACAGTGAAAGACACTCTCTGGACACACTTGCCGCCTTCAAAGCATCAGGCCCAGTCAAACTCATATGGCTGCCAAGCACTTGCACAGCAGCAATTGAGATTGCACCACTCTGAAGCACGCCTCCAGCTGCTCCCAGGAGCCCACCACTGCTTACCAGGTGGGCACAGCACCCTCATAGTCTCTGTACATGTGCCCAGAGGAAAGAAACCCAAGGACCCAGAGACTCAGGGAAGCTGAGAGCTGCAGCCAGAGGGCTGGACAGAGCCCTCTCAAAAAACTAAAAGCCTTTTTGGCCAGGCTGGCAAAGACAGAGGGAGAATGAAACATACATAAGAGTACTTGGGACACACTCTCCTCCTGATGCTGCTGTGAGCTGTATGTGCTGGAATGGTCCCGTGTGGACTTGACCCCAGGCAGGCTAGTGGACTGCCAAGGTTGTAACCCCTGTGCTACACATCTCACGGAAGAGACCTTGTGCCATGGTCACTCCACAGCAGGCCCTTTCACCACGTAAAAACATCACCTCTCTGAGGTTTGAATCAGAAAGGTACCCTAAGGCTCCTGTATTTGAACACTTGGTCCCCAGGTGCTGTTTGGGAAGGCTATGGGACTTTGAGGACTCAGGGCCTTAATGGAGAAAGTTCATCCCATGGGGTGTGTACTGGCTTGTTTTGTGTGTCAACTCGACACAGGCTGGAGTTATCACAGAGAAGTGAGCTTCAGTTGGGGAAGTGCCTCCATGAGATCCAGCTGTGGGGCATTTTCTCTATTAGTGATGAAGAGGGGTAGGGCCCCTTGTGGGTGGTGCCATCCCTGGGCTGGAAGTCTTGGGTTCTATAAGAGAGCAGGCTGAGCAAGCCAGGAAAAAGCAAGCCAGCAAGGAACATCTCTCCATGGCCTCTGTTTCAGCTCCTGCTTCCTGACCTGCTTGAGTTCCAGTCCTGACTTCCTCTGGTGATGAACAGCCATGTGGAAGTAAGCTAAATAAGCCCTTTCCTCCCCAACTTGCTTCTTGGTCATGATGTTTGTGCAGGAATAGAAACCCTGACTAAGACAGGGTGTATATGTGTCTGTTTGTCTGTCTGTCTGTCTGTCTGAGTTTACAGCCTTGCCCCACTTCCAGTTCACTGTCTGCTTCCTGTTTGCAGCTGAGATGTGATCCCTCAGCTTCCCGCTCCTGATTCCATGTCACCCCCAGTACAAGGGTTTCTAGACATCTACCATTAAACCAAAACAAACACTCTTTTGTAGGTTGCTTTTGGTCATGATGTTTTTCACGGCTAAGAGATGTCACTGAGAGAGACCTCCTGCATGAGGCCTTCCTGACACTTCCAGTCGGAAGGAAGTCACCAGGATTTCTTCCTTCACTTCACCTAGTGCTGGAGTGTGACTGAGGGGCAGCTCAGAGTCTTCTCCATCAGGCAGATGAGGACCCCCTGATTCAGACACCCCACCCCGACGCAATGTGACTTTGGGCAAGGCAAGCCTTTCCGAGCCTCAGAATTAGGGATGAGTATTATTTAACAAAGCACTTACTATGTGCTAATCCTTAAAGCAGCCAGCGAGTACCTGTCATAGTTAGCTTTAGTCATCACTTGATACAGCCTAGAGTCACCTGAGAAGAGAGTCTCAATTAAGATATTGTCTATATCGGATTGGCCTGTAGAAATGCCTGTGAGAGATTATGCTGATGAACTGATGATGTAGGAGAGAGCCCAGCCCACTGCTCTTCCATGGGCAGGTGGTCCTGTGCTATATGAGCGGCCTAGCCACACACAAGTGTGCCTATGAGCCAGGAAGCAGTGTTCCTTCTGCTTTAGGTCCCTACCGTGGGTTTCTGTGCTGGCTTCCCTCAATGATGGACTGTTACCTGGAAATGTAAGCTGGGCAAGTCCTTTCCTTCCCTGAGTTTTACCAACACCACCACCATCACAAAACGGGAATAGTACTATTTACCCACGCCAGAGCTGAGACATTACTGTTGCTAAGACTACCACAGCTCTCTTCATTTCCTGTTCCTTCTGCTACAAAGCCTAGCATGCAGAAGACATTCAAATCCAGGCCCATGAGATAGCTCAGCGGGGAAAGGCCCTTGCTGCCTAGCCTGACCACCTGAGTTCAACCCCTGGGTGCTCGAGAGTGCACAGACACATGCAAACACACACAAATAAAAATTAATTTAAAATATTTAAGGACACCAAGAAAAATACATAATAATGAATATGCTCAATAATATGAATAATAATGAAGCTGCTCAATAAGCTGAGTGTGGTAGCCATAACTTTAATCCCAGAACTCAGGAGGCACAGGTGGACCACTGTGGAGTTTGAGGCCAGCTTGGCTTGAGGCCAGTTTGGTCTACGTGGTGAGTTCCAGGCCAGCCAGGGTTGAATAGTAAGACCCTAATTTTTTTAAAAAAAAAAAAATTTTATAACACTAATCTTGATAAATTCAAATGTAGTTGGAAGATGGAGGTCTTGAAACAGCCCTGTTCTGGCTAGGGCACTGCCACCCTTGAAGCTTGGTGCTGCAGACTACAGAAACTGGATACCCCAGCAATCTGCCTCTCCCATCAGCCCTTTTGCCTCTCCCATCAGCCCTGTCTTTGCCAGAGGCTCTCTCAAAAACAGCCCAGATGTGAGCTAAGCCAGAGGCAAACAGGCTGTCTGGATCAGTGGTAACCAGGCTTTGAGGATCCGAGGCTGATCGGTAACTACAGTTCCTTTGGGGTGCTGTTGCTAGCTCTAGACCTTGGGGACAGAATGCCCCATATCTCTGTGCTCCAAGATTTAACTGCCCTACTGTTTTTTTTTTCCTTCTTTGTGCATGTGTTCTTCGTGTATGTGCTTACGTGTGTGTGGATGCATGTGTGAGCATGCATGTGGAGGCACTGGGTTGATATAGGGAGTCTTAATCACTTTCCACTTTACTCAGGCAGGGCCTCCGACCTGAACCCAGAACGTGACAACCTGGCTACCCAGTGATCTCTGGGGACCCTGTCTCCACTTTGGGTGTTGAAATTATAGGTGGGCCACCATAGCCCCCTGACATATACCTGGGTTTTGGGGGGCTTTCTGCTCCCCATGCTTGTACCTCAAGCACTTGATCTACTGAGCCATCTCCCCAGCTCCATTCCAGTTTCTTATAGTCACTTGTCTCCTCCAGCTCTCAGAAGCCCCAGGGCTCTCTTCCTGGTTCTCTTCCCTTTGTCTTCTACCTGGGCTTGGACCACGTCAGCCTCCTGTCCTTCCCCTTCTACTGGAATGCCCTTCAAGGCCATGATGATGCATAACCTACCCCAGCTTTGAGTGGCAGGGGAGCCTGATGTAGAACTATCTACCTGAGGCTGGGGAAAGACTTGGTTCACCACAAGGTAACCTAATCATGGTGTCACCAAGTTCTTTGATCTTACCACAAATGTCCCAAACACCCCCAGACTTCCTGCTACTCCCTGCCACAGACACCCACATAGGGTTGGGTCCCTATGCCATGAACCCATGCCCCATAGCAAATGCTGCTACTGTCCCCAGTGCCATCCAATGTGGACTTGGCCAGGCATCCTGCTACAAATGCTCCGCATCCTTGAAGGCTTTTAGGAATCCTGTTCCCTTTCCCCTTGGGGTCTAATCTCAATGTAACCTACAGGCCTTGGCAAAGGATGCTGGGAAGATCTGAGCCATTTGGCCTGCTACCTGTAGCTACTTAATACATGATAGAGATGGAGAGGAGAGGTGGGGAAAGGGCCCCTCTGTTTCTAACAGCAAGTCTTGAAATATTGCCATCAAGCTAGGTCTGTGGTACATACCTGTAATCTCAGAACTAAGGAGGTCCAGGCATCAAGTTCATTGGTTTGAGGCTAGCCTAGGTTACATAAGGACTTTCAGGCCAGTATGGATCACATAGAAAGACCTTGTCTTAACCTACCACTGCCACCCACTCCAAAACAGCTCAGCCAATATTGGTGACACACACCTTTGTCTGAGTTCGAGGCAAAACAAAAGCAATCTCTTTTACAAGTGAGAGAAACTGAGTCCCTAAGAGATGACTTAGGGCCGATGAGATGGCTTAGTGAATGATTGAAGGTGCCGGCTGCCCAGCCTAATGACCTGGTATGGATCCCACTTGGTGGAAGACAAGAACTGATTCTCATGGGTTGTCCTTCGACCTATACCCATACACACAATCAACTAATCAATTAAAAAGAGAGAGATGACCAAGACAAGAAAGGGATCAGAAGAAGGTCTGAAGAGTGTTTCTCTCCAAGGCCAGGCGATCTCCCCCGCTCCCCTTTGTCGCCCCCGTGGTGGCCCCTCTGTCTTGGGGAGAAAAGCCTCTGAGTGTCAATCTCAGCCTCTGGGCAATTTGGGCTGAGAGTCGGAGGCTCTCTTCTACCATCACCTAAGAGTCCTGGTGCCAGTTCTGAGGCTCCTGTGAGTCAGTCACAGCTGGCTTCATGGGCAGCAGCCTCAGCTGCCTCACAAAACCACAGCCGACTGCCTGGTGACAGCTCGGTGGTGGAAGAATGTTGTTGCCAGACAGGTTTATGAAACATGCCAGCTCCGAAACCAGGCTGGGCTGCTGCTGCACGGGGCGGTGTCTGGGACAACCCCCACCCCCTCACATGAGGATGTGTGTGGGACCCTTAACCTCAACACACCCTCTGAGGATTCAAAGAAGTCAGTCAACCACCTCTGAGACGTTGATATAGCTCAGTGGATAAAGGTGTTTGCTGCCAAGCCTGATGGCCTGACGTTCTCCAGAACCCACGTGGTGGAAAGAACTGACTCCCACAAGTTGTCCTCTGACCTCCACCCCTGCACATACATACCCCCCAGAATAAATAAGACTGTTAAAAATAGAGATCAGCCACCTCTTTCTGGGGGGGGAAGGGGGAGGGAATGTGGCCACTCCAGTATAACATGGGGTCAAGGAGGTTGGAGGGATAACTAAAGGAGTCTGCAGACATCATGGCCAATGTGGAGCCATGAACACAGAGGGTGGTGAGAACAAGGACAGCTGCTGACCCCAGCCCCATGCTGAGGTGGGGATCTGCACACCCTGTTGCTGTGCAGTACTGTGAGGGTCTTGTGGCCCTTGAACAAAATTCCCACAAAGCAAGTAGCTAAAAGTGACAGAAATTCCCAGTAGTTCTCAAGGCTGAAAGCCACAGTCAAGATCACACACAGGATCCTGTTCCTTCTGCCAGTCTTAGGGAAGAGCCCTTGCCTCTCTGGCTGTAGTAACAATCCTTGGGTTTCCTTGGCTAGGAGATGGAATGCTTCTTGCTTGGCCCTGTCTCTGTCTCAGACGCTGAACTTCTCTGTGGCCAGAGTTCCCTCTTCTTAGAAAGATACCGACTGTATGGTACTGGGGGGGGGGGCATTCTGATCCAATGTGACCTCACAGACATCTGCAAAGATCATATTTCTAGCTGGGCAGTGGTGGCACATGCCTTTAATCCCAGCACTTGGGAGGCAGAGGCAGGTGGATTTCTGAGTTCAAAGCCAGCCTGGTCTACAGAGTGAGTTCCAGGACAGCCAGGGCTACACAGAGAAACCCTGTCTCGAAAAACCAAAAAAAAAAAAAAAAAAAATGTATTTCTAGATAAGGTCCCGGTCATTGGTTCAGGGAACAGACATTATTAAACCCAATATATTACATGCAATTGGCTCAGCATACTTGACCCTGCTCTCAAGACATACCTGATCCTAACAAGAGATTCAGAGAGGCTAAACAACTGGTCAGAGATCACACAGCCACACCTGGGCTTCTCTGATTCTAGGGTCCCAATGATGTTTCTTATCTCCCCACCTCCTCAGATCACCCACAAAGCTCCTCCTACAAAACCTTGAGGGGCTAGGTTTACAGTTCACAGAGAAAATGAGGGTGGGGGACTCTATTTATTTGTCAAGTTCATACAGTGAACAAGTGACCAGGTCCAGCTAACACTCCACCACATAGACATCACCAGGCAATCTAACGGGAGCATTCTGTGGCTTTACTAAGCCAGTCAAGGCTTTGGCACAGAATGATCAGTGGTATTACTGTGTTTGCTGATAACATCCACCTCGGCTGCACCAGCCAAGCTTGTAAAAGGCTCCAGCTGGCCTCCTCAGGTATCAGACCAGTGCCTGCTGCATTCTGTGGGCATTGAGGCCAGCAGTGTGAATAGTCACGCACCAGAGATCTGGTCAAGGATCCACAAGAAGGACTGGAGAGGCCACTTATTGGTTGATAGCACATCTGGCTTTTGCAGAGGAACTGAATTCCGTTCCCAGCATCCTCATTCAAGGGATCTGGCACTTCCTTCTCATCTCATTGGCTCCTGCACCGTGTACATACACACACACACACACACACACACACACACACACACAGAAAAAGAGAGATTTTTTTTTTTTTTTTTTTTTTTTTTTGGTGTTTCGAGACAGGGTTTCTCTGTGTAGCCCTGGCTGTCCTGGAACTCACTCTGTAGACCAGGCTGGCCTCAAACTCCAGAAATCCGCCTGCCTCTGCCTCCCAAGGGCTGGGACTAAAGGCGTGCACCACCACTGCCTGGCAGAAAAAGAAATCTTAAAGAAGGATCCATGAGAGACACACATGGTTGCACATACATATATTTCCCAGCAGTGCAAAGACCAAGATGAGAAGTATAGAAGTTTTGAGACCAGCTTGGGGTATGTAAGGCGACTCGAGTTTTTGTTGTTGTTACTATTATATGTGATTGTTTAAGATGATTTTCCAAAATGCCCAATGATCTAACAGGCCTTTCTTCACTTTTATCCTCAACATTAGTCAACATATTTTTTTGTTGATTTTGACTATCATAAATGCTGCTTTAATAATATGTTTTGCTAACACCAGAGCCCACTATGTTGACCAGAGCCCACTATGTTGACCAGAGCCCACTATGTTGACCAGAGCCCACTATGTTGACCAGAGCCCACTATGTTGTCCTTGGCAGCTGTCTTATTTGTGTTTCATTGCTGTGAAGAGCAAACATAACCAAGGCAACTCTTATAAAACATTTAATTGGGGCTGGCTAACAGTTTCAGAGGGTTCGGTCCATTATCATCATGGCAAGAAGCATGCCAGTATGCAGGCAGACTTGGTGCTGGAGAAGCTGAGAGTTCTTTTTTTTTTTTTAAGATTGATTGATTGACTGATTATATGTGAGTACACTGTAGCTGACTTCAGACACTCCAGAAAAGGAATCAGATCTCGTTACGGATGGTTGTGAGCCACCATGTGGTTGCTAAGATTTGAATTCAGGACCTTTGGAAGAGCAGTCAGTGCTCTTAACCACTGAGCCATCTCTCTAGCCCCAGAGCTGAGACTTCTCCATCTTCATTCAAAGGCTGCCAGGAAAAGACTGCCCCAGGAAGAGCTTGCGTAGGACCTCAAAGCCTACCCCACAGTGATACCCTTCCTCTAACAAGGCCACACCTCCTTAATAGTGTCACTTTCCAGGGGCCAAGCATGGGCAAACCACCACAGCAGCTATGGGGTCACGGATGGATTCTTCTGACTCCATCACACCGAATGCTCTCAGGCCCTGTCTCTAACCTACTGCAAGACTCAAGCAGCACTCACCTCCACTCTAGGCCTCTCTGTTGCCTTCATGATAAAAGCCTAAAAATAAAACTTAAAAGTCTCATCTCCATATTGAATCCCACCATGATAGTCACTGTTATTTTCATATACTTTTCTTTTTAAAAAAAGATTTATTATTTATTACATGTGAGTATACTGTAGCTGTCTTTAGACACTCCAGAAGAGGGAGTCAGATCTCCTTATGGATGGTTGTGAGCCACCTTGTGGTTGCTGGGATTTGAACTCAGGACCTTCAGAAGAGCAGCCAGTGCTCTTAACCGCTGAGTCATCTCTCTAGCCCCTTCATATACTTTTCTTTTTTTGTTGTTATTACTCTATGACCCAGGCATGCCTCAAGCTCATTCTGTGATCCTGGGGAGCCTCAAGTTCAAGGCAATCCTCCTGCCTCAATCTTTTGAGTGCAGAGATTATAGGTTTGAGCCATAATGCATGCTTACTTTCATTTACTTTTGTTTTTAAAAAGCCTTATTGCAGCCAGGTGGTGGTGGCACACGCCTTTAATCCCAGCACTTGGGAGGCAGAGGCAGGCGGATTTCTGAGTTCGAGGCCAGCCTGGTCTACAGAGTGAGTTCCAGGACAGCCAGGGCTACACAGAGAATCCCTGTCTTGAAAGAAACCAAAAAAAAAAAAAGAAGCCCTATTGCTTTCCTGCAAAGTTTACAACAGCCTTCATTGCTCAAGGCTGCTCCAAAAATATAGGTCTCCTTCAATTAACTCCAGTCACAGATTTCTACCTGATCCCCAAACATGTCATCAGGCCTCTGCACTTGCTGTTGCTTCTGTCTGGAATGCCATTCCTGACATCCTATATGCTGGCTCCTCATCCTTAGAATCCCAGTTCAGGGGCTGGTGAGACGGCTCAGCGGTTAAGAGCACTGACTGCTCTTCTGAAGGTCCTGAGTTCAAATCCTAGCAACCACATGGTTGCTCACAACCATCCACAAGGAAATCTGATGCCCTCTTCTACGGTATCTGAAGACAGCTACAATGTACTTACATATAATAAATCTTAAAAAAAAAAAAAAAATTCCAGCTCAACTCAAATGTGGCTCAACTCCTCTTGAGCCACCGTAGAGTCATGGAGTCAGTCTATCAAGTCACCATAGAGGCCCCAATCATTATTCACCTTAACTAGTAAGTGTCATTTCCTCATGACACTTACTACTTCCTGCAGTGACCTTGTGTACCGAGTTGTCTTTCTTTTATGAGGCAAAGGCCTCTGGTCTCATTCTCTGGTGCTCTTAGCACCTGCCACACTATCCAGCGCATACATACGATATCCTCAATGTACAGTCACTTAATGAAAAACAAGTCTAGTAGGGAATGCAGAGACACAATGAACAAACATAGATGAAATCAGCAGACTGACCTAAGAGAGTGAGAACTAGGTGAAGCCACTTTGGACATACTGGCCAAACAGAACGGGTGGCTGGCCTCCACCAGGAGGAAGTCTGTGACTAGACCTAATCGGAGGTGGACATGATGAAGATCTTTGGGCCAACATGTTGTTTCAACACAGTGTGAGCTCTGTCATAAGCTCTGTGAGAAAGGCCTACAACCCTGGATGCAGTGTTGGTCAGAGTCAGAGAAGCCAGGTGACCCTCTGCTGCCCCAGTTCTGGCTACCGCTACAGACATCAACCAGGGGAGGGCTCCTTGGTCTATGTCATCATGCACAGCCCACAATGGTGACTTGGATTGGGTGGCAGAAGTTTTAAACTCAAAGGTGAAATGACTACCTGCAATTCTCTGTGCACTTTTGCTGGAACCTCTCCAAGGTACTGAAGGCTAATTGCACCCTCTCTCTTAGAGGTCTGGGGAAAGTACAAAGATCTGTCTATCTCTTAAGGTTCGTGAGGAGGAGGGGCAGTACGGGTAAAGGAAGCCTGAGGACCTTGAGGACATTTTGTGACATTGGAGCAGCTCTGGAAGTCAAAGGAAACACCATGAAGAATAGATAGCCAGGTGGTTAAGAAAATTGCCCCAAAGAAAAACTGAGGTTTCACCTCATAGCTAAGCAACCTGAGGTAAGACCCTACCCTTCCAGGGCTTGTAAAAATGGGCTTTCGTTATCCCTCAAAAAGAAGATGTTGACGGATGGATGAGCTAATATACACAGGAAGCCTGGAAGTAAGTGTGTGTGTGTGTGTGTGTGTGTGTGTGTGTGTGTGTCTCAAACTCATGATCCTCCTTTCTCAGTGTCCTGAGTGTCAGGATTATAGATGTGTGCCATCATGCCCTGGTCCCATGATGGTGCTTCTTAGGGGCCAATTGTATGTCAGGCTCTGCCACGTTCCTTGATACTGGCCTGACCCTTCACCAACATCAACTTCATGAAACAGAGACTGCTTCAGGTTGAAGGAAACCAAAGAGACAACTGTGCACAGGCATCATGTGAGCTTGGATGTCCAGCTGCTTTAGCGGGAACTCTCTGGACAATTGGTATATTTCTGTGTGGATTCTATATTAGACGGTAGTGCTGTTCCAACAGGAACTTCCTGATGCTGCTCACTGGACAGTGAGTACCAAAGAGGTTCTTGGTTTTTGGTTTTTTTGGTTTTTTGGTGTTTGGGTTTTTTTTTTTTTTCTTCAAGACAGGGTTTCTCTGCGTAGCCCTGGCTGTCCTGGAACTCAGAAATCCACCTGCTTCTGCCTCCCAAGTGCTGGGATTAAAGGTGTATACCACCACCACCCGAGCTTCTTGTTTTTTTTTTTATGAACTACATGGTTCTATATGAAAGGGGAAAGAGATATTATATCTGGATCGCGTAATGGTAGCACACCTCTTTAATCCTAGCTCTTGGAAGGCAGAGACAGGCTGATGTCTCTGAGTTTGAGACCAGCCTGGTTTACAGCATGAGTTTCAGGCCAGCCAGGCTACACAGAGAAACCCTGTCAAAAAAAAAAAAAGGAAATATCAAAGTAGCACAACAGAGAGAAGAGAGTTCCAAGCCACCCAGAGATATACAATAAAATCCTGTCTCAAAACAAACAAAACCAAAACAATGTTGATGAGAAGAAAAGGTGAGACAACCTTAAAGGAATGGGAGTGTGAAGAAGGCTCAAGTCAGGGCTGCGTGTCCAGGAACTTTTTTTGCCTTCCTTTGAGATGGGGTCTTGCTTTGCAGCCCAGCATGCCCTTGAAGTCTTGGTCCTTCTGCCTCAGCCTCTTAGGTGCTGGGAAATTTAAAGGTATAGGCCATGCTATCCACCTTCTCATGCAGTTTTTTAAGAAAGGATTACAACACTCAGTAGCCCTGGCTGGCCTGGAACTCACAGAGATGCATTTCTTTGTTTATCCTTCCAACTTTTCTATAGCATCTGTAATTATGGAAAACTGAAAAGAAGCCATGTCTGGTCCCTGCTACTGAAAGGGTTGCAGAGTCTCTCCAGATAGTGGCCTCATCCATGTGGGCCAAGACCTGTCCTCACCTTAGTGCTGGACGTTCCTGTCCTAGAAATCCCCCAGCTCTGTACGAACTGGTCACTCTACTCCCAGGTGATCCTCAAAGGCTCGTATGGAGCTTGGGATCTTGCTGCTGCTGCATCCCCCGGAGTACAGAGATCACAGGCTTGAGTCTTCCCACTTGGTTTAATGGAACCTCGCTGCATGCTGACAAGATGTCACCACTGGAAAATTCCACATCTGACCTCATGCGACAGGTTACAGTTGAAATGCAGACACATTAAAAAATAGTGCACAAGGGCTGCTGAGATGGCTCAGTGGGTAAGAGCCCCGACTGCTCTTCTGAAGGTGAGTTCAGATCCCAGCAACCATATGGTGGCTCACAACCACCCATAATGAGATCTGACGACCTCTTCTGGTGCGTCTGAAGACAGCTACAGTCTACTTATTCATAATAATAAATAAATCTTTGGGCAGGAGTGAGCAGGGGTCTACCGAAGCAAGCCGGCTGACCGAGCAAGCGGGGTCAACTGGAGCGAGCAGAGGTCCTAAAAGTCCATTTCCAACAACCACTGAAAGCTCACAACTACCTGTATAGCTACAGTGTGTACTCATATACATAAAATAAACAAATAAATCTTTTTAAAAAGGATTAAAAAATCGTGCACAAACTGGATTAGGTGGCACACGCCTGTCATTCCTGCACGTAAGAGACAGGCCAGAGGACCAGGGCTTATCTCAAAACACACATGCACACACACACATTAATAAGATCTTCTTAAACGGACTGAGGAGATGGCTCTGAGGTTAAGAGCACAGGCTGATCTTCCAGAGGACCCAGGTTCAATTCCCAAGACCCACATGGCTATTCTTCATCATTTATAACTCCATTTCTGGGGGAATCCAACTCCTCCTCTGTCCTCTTCAGGCACCAGAGGCACGTGGTACACAGATACACATGTAGCAACAATATTCAGACATTAATAAAATTATTTTGCCTGGCAGTGGTGGCACACGCCTTTAATCCCAGTGCTTGGGAGGCAGAGACAGGCAGATTTCTGAGTTCGAGGCCAGCCTGATCTACAGAGTGAGTTCCAGGACAGCCAGGGCTACACAGAGAAACCCTGTCTCGAAAAACCAAAAAAAAAAAAAAAAAAAAGAAAAGAAAAAAAAAAAGAAAGAAAAGAAAAGAAAAGAAAAGAAAATTGCTCAAGCAGAAGGACCCAAGTCTGAATCCCCAGCACCGATGTAAAACTTAAAAAAACAAAACAAAAACAAAAAATGTTCCCTCAGGCAGCATGGAGCATAACAGATCTTGGGTTTAGACTTGGGTTCCCCTCCCAAAGAGATCCCATCATATGTATGGAAGAAAATTATATACATATATATGTGTATATATATATATATACACATATATATGTATATATATTATCTGTAATACTTCTAGTCCCAAGATTTGAGTAAAGGCTCCCCAAACAGATGAAAACCACGGATAAGCAACATGCAGTGTCTCCAGAAGGCTGAGGCAGGGTGGTGAGCTTGAGGCCAGCTTGGGGTACAAAGCAAAACACTGAACAGAGAGGGGAGGCAGGCAGGCAGTCAGACAAGACTAACAAGATGTATCATAAGCTTTAAGGAGGGAACCAATGTTGTAGGTTGCCCTGGTGCTGTTTGTATTTTAATGTTAAGTCTGCTTCCTCAAGAGGGGCTGCGCCGCCCCCCTTCCCCCCAACGAGGAATTGATCATGTACTCAGGTGATCTTATTGAGCCTTCTCCCATTCTGACTGGTCAAATAAAGGCTAGACCCTGTGATTGGGCAGTGGAAGGGAAAGGTGGGACAGGAGGTCTCAGAGAGGGAAGAGGAGAGAGAGAAGATGGAGGAAGAGGAGGTGGAAGGAAGATGGAGCAGGACCACATGGCCTGGAGAAGCTGCAGACAGCAAAGGGTCTCATAGCTGGGGAAAAAATTAGTATAGCGATAGATCTGCCCAATCTAGGCTTATAGTTTATAAATATAATAACTGAGGTGTGTTTTTTATACGGGCTTGTTGAGGTAAGAAATTACTACAACACATCCAGGTGGCTGGGGCAGAGCTACAGTGAGCAGACTAAGTTCACAAAAGACACACAGCATATCCAACAAGAGCCAGCTACTGCCCTGTTATCAAGATTAGGTATTCTCTGTGTAGGGTGGCCTTCCATCTGCATCCCTCCTGAGGATGCTGGGTGGAAAGAAGCAGGCACCTTGCTTCTCCTTTGAAGCATCACCTGGCCAGGGCCTCAGGCAAATAGTTACCCTGCATCCCCAGCCTACTCAGCCATGACTGAGGTTGGACTCTCAGGTAAAGGATGAAAGAACTAGGACAGAGCATTCATGGACAAAGAATGTGACCTGAGGTGCACCTCATCCCCACCCGGCCCACCTGCCAGGCTACTAGTCCCACCTGTGGGCAGTCTTGGGCTGGTCTGCACCTGGGTGACCTCGTCAGGGACTTTCCTCACACCGGACTAGGGCCAGGGAGAGGCACCAGCTCATGAGTCACATTGTCCACCTCCCCCTCAAATGCCAAGCATCTGTCCCCAGCCTGGGCTCCTGGGAGGGAAAATGGGGTTAGCACCCCAGCTCTGAGGTCCATTCATGGAAGCCAAGGTACAGGCGATTATAAGAGGACACAGGCATGCATATAAACCCTGGAGGGACGCCACTCCACTTAACTCCCGAGGCACTGTGGGGCCAGCTGTGAGTCAGGGTTTGGCCTGGGTAGTCTGCTTAATTTAGAGGAGTGTCAGCTGCCCACCCAAATTAGCTGCCCCTGTCCAGCCTTGGCTCTGCCAGCTTCGATGTTCTTGAAAACCAAGTCAGCACTTTGCTGTAAGACTATTTCATTTTCTAACAGTGTTTCAACCATCTAAATTCAAATAATATAACCCCCACCCCTGGCAAGCAGATTGTGTCTCCCTGCTTACCCCTCTGGCCTCTAGCCCATTTCACTGAGACCATCACCACCACCACCAGAAATTAGCCCCATCTATCAGCTCAGACTAGAACCACTCCCCACCCCCTCCCGTGTTCGCATGGTTCATCCATTGTCCAGCACCCCGTGCTTCATACCAAACTCTCCTGAGGAGCCTCCACAACCAGGCAGCTGGCCCCACCTCCCCTGCACTGTGATTAGATAGCTTTCAAGAATGCATGTGCCCAGTAGATTTAATCAATCTACTGAAAACCACAAACCAACCACACAACAATATCTAAACCACAGGTGGTGGTGCACGCCAGGAATCCCAGAGCGTGGAAGGCTGAAGCAGGAGGATCTGGAGTACACAGCAAGTTCCAGGCCACGCTAGGCTAAAAGACCCTGCCTCCAAAAACAAATCCAGCCTGAAGCAATCAAGCTATTTATGGTCACGATGCTTCCAGGAATGCCGTTGTATCCTGGATATTCCCTGTCACCAACAAGAAGTAGATAGCCCTTAAAGAGATTTGCTAACGCAAACACTACCATCTTATCTTACTGTTAGTTTAGTATTCTTGGAAGATTGTCTTTATGTATGTGGGTGTTTTGCCTCCATGTATGTATGTATGTATGTATGTATGTATGTATGTATATTTACGGTGTGCATGTTTGGTACTCGTGGAGGTCAGAAGAGTGTGTTGGATGCCTTAGGACTGAAGTTACAGAGTTACAGTTACCGCCACCCCTTTAGGAATCTAATTTTTAAAATAGAATAAAAAGCCATGCAATTCTTTTGCATTTGATGTTTGCAGCGGAGGCTCAGAGTTCACGTTGAGGAAGATGAAAAGGGAACAGGGGAGCAGCAGGCTTGGTGTAAGCCTTTAATCTCAGTAATCCAGAGGCAGGTGAGTCACTGTATATTCAAGACCAGCCTGGTCTACATAGTGAGTTCCAGGCCAGCCAGTGCTATATAATAAACCCTGTCTAAAAAAACAAAACAAAACAAAACAAAACAAAACAGGGGAGTCATGTGAGAGATGGCTCAGTAGGAAAAGGTGCCTGCCCCCAACCTGAGTTTGATCCCCAGGATCCATGTAGTAGGAGAGAACTGACTTCAAAAGGTTGGAAGAGGAGACTCGACTATAGCAGAATTGTCCCCAGCCATTGCTTCTCTGTAGGGCTGTTTTGATTTAGTCACTCTTAAGGAAGCCATCAGCTTGTTCTGCTGTCACCGTAATGCAATCTATTCCAGGGTACATACCTGTCATGCTGTCACTCGGCTTGGCCTGGAACACCCTGGAGGTGACTGTCATGCAGTGTAAGTGTTGGGCTGGCTGCTGGACACAATTATGCTGAGGTGTGGGGCCTTGGGGCCTGCTGCAGACCCTGAGGACAGCTGCAGCCTCGAGACGGTGAAACCAGACCCTGCTCAGGAGGGCTCCGAAGCTCACACACTCAGTGAGGCATTAATATTTTATCCAACGGCCAGTAAGAACTCAGGGAAACAAAAGGTACTTCAGGAAGGAGCCAAGCAGAAAGGTTCTTGGAGCTGAAACCCTGTCCAGAGCCTCCTCCTGCCTAGGTGACACCCACAGTGACCTTAGGTCCACAGGGTTCCTTTCCAGTGAAGGGCATTTTCTGGGGCCGAGGAACTGCCATCATGAAACCCTGGCTGGTCAGAAACTCTCCTGCACTTCCTGTGTCACAGCCCTTCTAGCAGGTGCAAGAATGGGTCTCTGACACTGGGGAGAGCATTCGATTGAGAACTCCCATGCCATGCCTGGGAATCAGTGTCAGTTCTAGAAGGTTCTGTCCTGAAGACTGGAGTCATTCTACATGAGACCAAAGAAAAAGAAGGAAGAGGAGGAGGAGGAAGAGGAGGAGGAGGAAGAGGAGGAAAAGGCTCAGCATCTCCTTAGATGTTCATTAGTTCTGACTAGAACATTCCAGACAAGATATTTACTCCTTCCAGCAATATCTTGAGACAAGTCCTTTTGTGATGTGTGCTTCTCAGGTGAGAAAACATGAGGCTCAAAAGAATGGCAGACAAGCCAAGCAGTGGTGGCACACACCTTTAATCCCAGCACTTGGGAGGCAGAGGCAGACAGATTTCTGAGTTCAAGGCCAGCCTGGTCTACAGAGTGAGTTCCAGGACAACCAGGGCTACACAGAGAAACCCTGTCTCAAAAAAACAAAAAAAACAAAAACAAAAACAAAAAACAAAACAAAAAGAGTGGCAGACAGATTCAACGTGATACCACTGATTGGGAATCTGTCACCCTGGCAGACCTACAGCTTTACCCATGGTCCTTATGTGATACTACATGGGATGAGACAATTGAGGAGTCTCTAGCAGCTCCATGGCCTTCCTCCACTTCCATCTCAGGATGAGATAGGATGGGACTCATTCTGGTGTTGGTCACCATGCAGGTATGGAACTTGTGTCTTCTGGTATCACCTGTGAGGTAGGAATTGGGATTATGTCCCTTTCCCAAGAAAGGGAAGTGGTATGAAGTAACCTGCCCAGCTAGTCAGCAACAGAGCTGGGACTCAGCCCAGGGCTGTGCCGTTGTTAACGCTCTCCCTGGGTATTGCACGTGGCCATCCACGTGCACATGTGGCCATGAGAAAACAGAATGAGCCAGGGTGAGGCCAAGGAGGTAGTGTGGGCTGCCAATGGGAGGAGAGAGGCTGGAAGCAAAACTCTGTCTGTGTTCTTGCCAAGGTTCCTTGCAATGGTCTGCCTGAGAGTGTACCCTGGAGAGACAGGCAGGCAGAGCTCAACGGCACCCTGGCTGCTGGCCCCAGCTCTGCTGAATGGATACAGTCTTTGAGCAGGCCTGGACAGAAGACAAGTCCTGGGACCTTTAGGCCCTACTGTTTGAGACACAGGAGTTAGAAACAGATCTGATAGAAGAACTCTCCTCCATGTGCACATATTTTTCCCCTCTCTTTCCTTTCTTCTTTTCTTTTTCTTCTTGTTCTTTGAGGCAGAGTCTTACCATGTAGCACATTCTAGCCTCAGAATCATGAGCATCCTTCCTCAGACTCCAGAGTGCTGGGTTTACATGCATCATTCACCATGTGTGGTCATAATCCTCTTTGAATAGGTGCCCAAGGAGCTGCCTGTCACCTAGGACAGGAGCTCAGCCCCTTTCCAGGGCAAGCTGAACCTTTCCTGCATAAGACCCTGGCTCCAGCAGAGGGCACAAAGGGCAGTACCACCAGGTACCAGGCACACCAACTAGATACCAATACCTCTGGATCAAGCTCAATGCTTGCCTCTTGTTGTGAGTCAGAACAGACATATCATTGTACCCATTTTCCAGAGGAGAAAACTGGCTCTAAAAATGTCACGTAGGCTGGGTGGTGGCGGTGCTTGGGAGGCAGAGGTAGGCAGATCTCTGCGAGTTCAAATCTAGCCTGGTCTACAAAGTAAGTTTCAGGACATCTAGGGCTGTTACACAGAGAAACCTTATCTTGAAAAAAACAAAACAAAACAAAACAAAACGTCATCTTAGGCTGGGGACTGTGGCACCAAGGTAAAGCTCTTGCCTAGTATGTAAGTTCCTGGCCTTAGCCAGGCCCAGTGGCACAGACTTTGAATCCCAGCTCTCATGAGGCAGAGGCACATGGCCCTCAGTGAATCTGAGGCCAGCTTGATCAACGCAGGGAGTTGTCACCCACCCAGAAGAGCACAAAGAAACTATGCCTCAAGAAAAAAAAAGTTCCTGGCATCAATTCCTAGCAACGGAACCCCACAGGCCCCAATAAGTCCAGTAAGTATAATGGGCATAGTGCCTAGGGCCCATAATAGTTGTAGGAGTCCATAAAATATTTGAATTTAGGGTCAGTGGGGAAAAGCGTGTAGTGCAAAAACCTGATGACCTGAGCTCCAACCCTGGAACCCACAGCAGAAGGAACGGACTCCTAAGTTGTCCCCAGACCCCTACATGACAGCTGTGACAGGAGCAAAGCTTCTCTCCTTCTCTCTCTCTCTCTCTCTCTCTCTCTCTCTCTCTCTCTCTCTGTGTGTGTTTGTATCTGTCTGTCTGTCTCTGTCTCTCTTTGCCCCATCTGTGTCCCTATCTCTCTGTCTCTCTCTTACATGTACACACACACACACACACACACACACTCACACAAAATATAAAATGTTTGAATTCAGCTGGGTCCTGGCACATGCCTGTAATCCCAGCACCCAGGAATAGGAGGAAAGTTCAAGGCCAAACCAGGGCTACATGGAGTAAATTTTTTAAATTTCCATTAAAATCAAAAGGAAGAATATAAACTTCCAGGGTAAGGAGATATTTTTCCTATAGCACGGATATGCTCTCTATTCTACTATGGCACTGAAACACAGTCAATACTTTTTCCTTTCCAGTGGAGAGGAAGCTCACATAGGCAAAAGGGCCCAGGATGGTAGAAGCAGACCTTGAACACAGGTGTGGTCCCTCCAAAAGCTATGCTGGTCTGCTTGATCCCTGGTGAGTATAGAGCAGGCCAGGACCATCTCAGAGAGTGTCTATAACTGTCCCCTGGAGGACGGCGGGGTCACAGCTAGAATAGCCACTTGCCAGCCTGCCGAGCTGGCCATAGGTCCTAGTGGGCAAGCAGCCTGAGGTCAATTCCTGGCCTCTTAGGAAGCCACCAGAGCAAAGAAACTGCATTCCAGAAGCTGGTCATTCATGGAGAAAAGGCAGCAGGGCAGGTGCTCACCCCTGAGCAAGGACACAGAGCGACAAGGACCATCCAGGAAGCAACAACCAGGCTGTACCATCAGACTGCTATGTTGTCATCTTTACAGGGTCACCCTGTGTAGTCCTGGCTGGTCTGAAGCTCAGTATGTAGCCCAAACTAGCCCCGAACCAGTGTTTCTCAATTTGTGTGTCGAAAGCCTTTCACAAGTCTTTTGACCTAAGATTATTTAGAAATCACAGATATTTATATTATGATTTGTAATATAGCAAAATTAAATACTACTGTGAACTCAGAGAGAGTTCACCTGCCTCTGCCTCTGGAGTGCTGGATTAAAGGTGTGTGCACCATACCTCCTGAGCACATTGGCTTCAGTCCTAGCCTCGGACCCTGCTCTGCTAAAGTATTGGTTGTATATCCCTAGAAAAATTATTTCAGTTTCTCTGTGTTTTCTCTTTTGTAAAATGATTGTAATGAGACCAGGCTGTAATCAAAAGTTTTCTATATTGTAAGGCCATCATCAGTAACAAAAGCCAGACCATTCAATTGTTTAGAAAAGAACAATACATTAACCTCAAGTCCCCAAGGTCTCAATTGTTATGCTGTGGGCTTGGCTGAGACTCTGATAAATTTGGAAATGTCACCAAAGGCAGTCCCTGGGGCCACAAGGCGAGGTAAGGCCAGCCTGTTTCAGATCTTTGAGGGGACAGATTCGAGAGAAAGAGGAGAGCCTGGCCTCCAAGTAAAGCACCAGCCAGCTAGCAGCAGCAGCAGCAGCAGCAGCAACTCTTCAGTCAGGTAACTTGGTGACTTTCGACCTGAATGCCTTGGATTACTCAACACAAGGCAGACACTGTGCAAGAGGACAAAGAACGGAGTACAGGTGAGCCAGGCTGGAGTGCAGTATGTATGTAAGCTATGTGACAGCCCCATATACACTCATAGGGACAGCTTCTTAGAATCCCCAAAGCTCTGGGATAGAGGCAGGCAGCCCTACAGCAGCCAAACAGCCACACCTCTGGCTACACAGACAGAGTCTCCAAGTTCCATCTTCAAGAGTCAGCCATTCCTGCAACAAGATGTGCCCCAGACCTGGGGTCTCTGAATTCTGCATTTTATGCCGGGCCTGGTGACTCATGTGCATGGGAGACGGAGGCAGGAGAATTGCGGTAAATCCAAAGCCACCCTAGGATACACGAGTTCCGGGTCAACTTGGATTCCAGAATCAGAACGTGTCAAATAACAAATAAAAATATAAAAATCAGCCAGGCAGTGGTGGCACATGCCTTTAATCCCAGCACTTGGGAGGCAGAGGCAGGTAGACTTCTCAATTTGAGGCCAGTTTGGTCTACAAAGTGAGTTCCAGGACAGCCAGGGTTATACAGAGAAACCCTGTCTCGAAAAACCAAAAAAAAAGAAAGAAAGAAAGAAAGAAAACAAAAATGAAAACAAAACAAACAAACAAACATACATACATCATACATACATACATACATACATACATACATATATATGGGTGAGATGAGCATCTACTCCCTGGATGCCAGTGAACAGAAGCCTAGAGCCAGGGTACAGTTGCAGGGTACCAGCGCAGAGAAGCCTGGAGCCAGTGCACAGCTGAACTGTCTGTTGCAGGAATTCAAGGGCTTGGTCCCTGAGAAAGACCTGGAGCTTGGCAGGCTTGTCAGCCAGGTGGTGGAACTTTCCTCCTAGGCCAGTAAAGAAGCAACTTTGACAACCAGGAAATCTGGGAAGAGTCCCAGAGCACCCTCACCTGCAGCCCGTGGTACTTCAGTCCAGATGCCCGCAGGGACCACAGTCCCTCATAGGACAGGATGAATTAGGGTAGGCCTGACCCTTGACTGCCACAGGCAGCCTGTCCTGCTACTTGGTAAAAGTGAGCATTTCCCAGGTGCCTCTTCTGCTCATTTACTTTCTCATGCTGCCGCCTCCTTGTGGAGATGAAGGAAGTTTGGTGGTCCAGTATTCTAAAAAGCTTGTGCACTTTGGTTTTGGTTTGCTTTGGTTTTTGTCTCGATTGTGCCATTGAGGTGGGAGTCCTAGACTGAGTAAAGAAAAAAAAAAAAAAAAGAGTGTGCATGCCCCAGTGCATGCATGTGTTGAGGCCAGAGATTGATATCCAGTGCCTTCTTCTATTGGTATTTACCTAAATTAAGACTATTAAATTTATTATTGCGACTGTGTGTTTAATGTGTGCAGGCATGTGTGCCGTGACATGCCAGTGAAAGTCAAGAGGACAACTTTAGGAGTCAGTTTTGTCCTTAGGCTCCAGGCTTTTACCACAAGCACCTTCACCGAGCCACCTTAGCTGCCCTCCTACCTTATTTTTTTTTTGAGATGGAGTTTCTAATTAATTAAACCTGAAAACTCACTGACTGGGTACAAACGGCTGACTGGTGAGCCCTGGGATCCTCCTGTCTCTAGTTGAGTCTGGCTTTTTGTTTTTGAGACAGGATTTCTCTGTGTAGCCCCTGGCTGTCCTGGAACTCACGCTATAGACCAGGTTTGACCCAGAACTCAGATCTGCCTACCTCTGCCTTCGGAGCACTGGGATTGAAGGTGTGGGCCAGCACCACCCAGAAGGTCTGGCTTTCTCATCTTTTTTTCTTTTTTGGTTTTTCGAGACAGGGTTTCTCTGTATAGTCCTGGCTGTCCTGGAACTCACTCTGTAGACCAGGCTGGCCTCAAACTCAGAAATCCACCTGCTTCTACCTCCCAAGTGCTGGGATTAAAGGTGTGTGCCACCACTGCCCGGCGAAGGTCTGGCTTTCTATAGGATGTTAGGGACTTGAACTTGGTTCCTCATGCTTGTGCTGCAGGCACATTACCCACTGAGCTATCTCCCCAGCCTCTGAGAAGTTATTTTTAAAGGGGATTCTTACAGAATCATCTTGGACTGGTTTTCTAGAAAAGAAGGCCAGGGGCTCAGAGTGGCAGGTAGGGTGTGTGCTTTCACTTCCCACATGCAAAGAAATGGCTGGGGGTACAGAGAAGTAAGGACAGCAAAGGGATGGTGGGGGGCTCAAGAGCTCTGCCAGGACCTAATTCTTGACTATGGACAGCTCTCTGGGAAGGAAGAGCCTAGTACACTAAGAATCCCAGAGGGGTGAGCTTACACCGGGGAGCAGGGTATATACACCACCAAAGCAGCCAGAGCAGGATTCAGACCTTGATGGGAGCTTCCAGGCATGGCTTGGGTAGTCTTATCCCAAGGGATACTCAACCTGGGAGCAGTCCCTAGAGGTCAAAACACTTATGACATCAACATTAGAAACCATGACCCTGAGATAGAATAACATAGCAAGGCACAACTCCTGCCCCAATCATGACTTTAGTTCCTTGTTCTAGTGACCCCTTTAGGGACAGGGGCTAAGGTTACTAAAATGGGGATTATGCCTCTCATTCTCCAAAGGATCTCAGGGAGTCAGACAGGGGCACAGACTGCCAACTTTTGCTTCTGTTGTTGCTGTTTTACTTGTGTATATGTGGGTGTGCGTACATGGAGGCCAGAGGACACCTTGGGTGTCATTCTTAGGAATGCCATTCATCTCCTTTGAAACAGGGTCTCTCTTTGTCCTGGAGCTCTCCAAACAGGCTGGACTGACTAGCCAGCAAGCTCTGTGAATCTTATGTCTGTCTCCCCAGGGCTGAGATTCAAGCATTTACCACCAGGACTGGCCCAGGCCTGAGCACAGGTTCTCACGCTGGCAAAGCAAGCACTTGATAGATGGGGCCATTCACTCTTAGCACCCCCACTGTAGGGTTCTGGTTTGGGTTTTATTGAGAAGTGGTCTCACTGGAATTCAGTCCTCCTGCCTCAGTCTCCCAAGTACTGGGATTACAGGCCACAGTGACAGGATTGATCAGTCATTATTTTCAACGAGGTATTATACCCACTGCTTATGATTAGTTTAATGGGAGTCTCTATTTAGGAATGCATTTACCCTTTGCATTTTAAAGTAATACAGCTGCTACACTTTAGAAACACATTACCGTTGCTCCTGATCTCTTGGCTAAGTGTAGGAATACAATACCAAATACACTGTTTATAAAATAAATATAAATAAATAACCTTGTTAGTTATAAGCCAGGTGTGATATGTACTCTAATCTCCACACTGGAGAGGCTGAGACAGGAGGATTATAAGAAACTTACGACTAGCCAAGGCGACACATTGGAGCCTGTTTCAAAACCCCAAACAGGGAGCTTGAGAGATGGCTAAGCTGTGAAAAGGACCTAGGTTCTGTTTCCAGAACCCACAAGGTGGTCCACAACTATCTATAACTCCAGGTTCAGGGTGTCTATCCCATGCTCTCTTCTGGTCTTAGAGACATGCATGTGGTATACAAACATACATGCAGGCAAACAAAACACCCCTACACATAAAGTAGAATAAAAATTGAAACCAAAACCAACTAAATAACCTCCTGTCTGTGGGGATGACCTTAATGACCTCACTGTTGCTTCGTGGTCGAACTGAGTTTGACCTTCACTGTTTTGGGCTTAAGGAATATGAGTTTGTCCATGAGCAAACATGCTTTTTTAAACATTAAAAAGCAAGTCGGGCCGGGGGGGGTGGTGGCGCATGCCTTTAATCCCAGCACTTGGGAGGCAGAGGCAGGCGGATTTCTGAGTTCGAGGCCAGCCTGGTCTACAGAGTGAGTTCCAGGACAGCCAGGGTTAGACAGAGAAACCCTGTCTCAAAAAAAAAAAAAAAAAAAAAAAAAGCAAGTCAGGTATGGCCAAATATTACCTGCTATCCAGATCGGAGGTAGAAGTAGGAGATTCAGAAATCCAAGGTTAAGGCCAGTCTGGCCTATATAAGATTCTGTCCCAGAAAGCCCAAACCAAACCAAATTATTTTCAGAGGCCACATTCTGTCTTAAGAGGTTACTTACTCTGCCGCAGGAGATTTGCCTTGATCTTTTCTGTTATTTACGTGAGGAATCTTACTCCTTAGTCCAGGCTGGCCTCAAACTTATACAATCCTCCTGCCTCTGCCTCCCGAGTGCTGGGATTCTAGGCCTGAGCCACCACACGTGGCTTGATTCTTTAAAAAAACAACAACAACAACATTTATGTATGTACACTTGTATGCCATATTACATGTGTGGAGGGCAGAGAACAACTTCTGAGAGTCACTCCTTTAACTCCACCATTCAGGTCACAGGGATTCGAACTCTGGTTGTAAAGACTTGGTGGCAAGTGCTTCTACCCACTGATGAGTCTTTACCCATCTTGCTGGTCTTTTTTTCTTTTTTCTTTCCTCTCTTCCTCTCTCTCTTTGTCTCCCCGATAAAATTCTGAATTCTGTGAAACATAGGTTGGCTGCTCTCCAGAGTGAGTGCTGCCTCTAGTCTCCCTGGCAGTCGCTCCCTTAGAAACTGTGATTGATCGGCACTTCCTCAGGCCTCTGCAGTCACCTTTTCTAACAGGGCTGGATCCAGGAGACGGTGAGAGATGGCTGAATGTGATTGCAAAATTTAGGAGATGGAAAAGGCAAAGGGAAATCCATAGCACTTCCCTGATCTTCCTCATTTGCCAAGGCTGGCTTGCTTCCTGCAGGTCCCTCCTCCCTGTGAGTAAGAAGGAGGCTCCCTTTTTTTATTCTGAGACAGTCTTGGGAGAGATGCAGCCTCTTTGCCCAAGGATCTCAATAGCAGCACTTTAGTTGTGATCGGTTATTTACCGGACAAGAAAAAACCAAACACAACCATTTACAGGGCTTAACATCCAACCCAGAGCCTGGTACTGCTGCTGTACCACACCCTAGAGTCCTAAACATTTTTGTCTTAGACAAGCTCTCATATAGCCCAGGCCAGCCTCTAACTCACTTATGTAGCTGAGAATAATCTTGAACTCTGCCATTTCACTTAATTATCAGAACAACCCTCTAAAGGAAGCACTTTTAGGTGGGTAGGGGGCTGGTGATGGAACAACTATTCCACCTGTGGGCTAACCACTGGGCCACACCCCCAGCTTGAGAAGCACCACTCCTGTCTGACTCATTTCCCAGACTGAACTAACTATAGGGGGTAAACTACAACCTTTGTGCCTAACAAAAGTGAGTGGAAAACAAACAAAGGAGTGCCTAGGGATTGGGACAAGTATACAATCCCTGCTTGAACAAGGCCCTGTCCCCAAATAAAAGGTACAAAGATGGCACTGCTATCCATACACAAGGCCTTGGGTTCAAAAGGATGAAAGAGCAAAACCTTGGGTTAGCCCAAGCCTCTCTCTCTGGGTCCTTGTTCATCACTCAGGATTTGAAAGTCTCCATAGAGAAAGCTTCTCACCCTCAGGTTCCTCTGCTAGGAAATTAAAAGTTGATCCTTATCAGAGCCATGGGGAGAATATTGTAGACAAAGAAACACCAGAACCTTAAGCCTCCTACTGTGGTCCATACCTGTACCCTCAGCCCCCTCGGAGGTTTGGGCAAGGGATCAGAGTTGGAGGGAGTGAGCAACCCTGTTTCTAAAAGGGGTTGGAGGGGCTGGGGTTGGGCAGTGAACAGCTGGGGACGTAGCTCCGTTTGTAGGGTGTTTGTCTATGATGCACGGGTCTATCCCTAGTACCATGTAAATAAAGGGGTGGTGGGGCAGTCTTGAAACCCCAGCACTCCAGAAGTGAAGGCAGTAAGATTAAGAATTTAAAGACAAGACTAGGTATGGGTGTACTCAAGAAGCCGAGGCAGGTGGATCCCTGTGAGTTTGAGGCCAGCCTGGTCACTTTAGAATGTGCCAGGCCAGCCAGCTAGGGCTACATAGAGAGGCACTATTTAAAAAACAAACACACGCAGACACCAAACCCAGACACTATTGCTGATGCCAAGAAATGCTTGCTGACAGGAGCCTGGTTATAGCTGTCCCCTGAGAGGCTCTGCCAGAGCCTGACCAATACAGATGCGGATGCTCGCAGCCAAACATCGGACTGAGAGCACGAACCCCAATGGAGAAGTTAGGGCAAGGACTGAAGGAGCTGAAGGGGTTTGCAACCCTTTAAGAAGAATAACAGTATCAAGAAGAATAATAGTATCAACTAACCAGACCCTCCCAAAGCTCCCAGGGATGAAACTACCAACCAAAGACTACATATGGAAGGACCCATGGCTTCAACTGGATATGTAGCAGAGGATGGCCTTATTGGGCATCAATAGGAGGGGAGCCCCTTGGTCCTATGGAGGCTCGATGATCCAGGATAGGGGAATGCCAGGATGGTAAGGCAGGAGTGGGTGGGAAGGTGGGGGAGCACCCTCATAGAGGCAGGGGGAGGGGATAGGGGGTTTGTGGAGGGGAAACTGGGAAGGGGAATAACATTTGAAATGTCAATAAATAAAATAACCAATAAAACATACACACTGGGCAGTGGTGGCACACGCTTTTAATTCCCGCACTTGGGAGGCAGAGGCAGGTGGATTTCTGAGTTCAAGGCCAGCCTGGTCTACAGACTGAGTTCCAGGACAGCCAGAGCTATACAGAGAAACCCTGTCTTGAAAAACAAAAACAAACACACACACACAAAATAAACACACACACACACAATGAAAGCAGCAGCAGCAGCAGCAGAAACCATGCCAGGGCAGGAGGAGAATCCTTGAGATTTCCTGGGCCTCCATCTCATTCTACCTCAGAAAGGCACACCACGGAGCTGGTAGCTCACACCGGCATTCCAGAAACTAGGGAGAAGGAGCTCTGCAGCTGTGAAGCCAACCAAAAATACTGCATCCACAGGGAGACAACCAGATGGCTCAGCAAGGGTACAGTGCTTGCCATGCAAGCCTGGGGTCTGAGTTCAAGCCCCAGAACCAACATAAAGGTAGGAGAGAGCTGGGCGGTAGTGAAGCACACCTTTAATCCTAGCACTTGGGAGGCAGAGGCAGGTGGATTTCTGAGTTCGAGGCCAGCCTGGTCTACAGAGTGAGTTTCAGGACAGCTGAGGCTATACAGAGAAACCCTGTCTCGGAAAACAAAAAAACAAAAAACAAACAAACAAAAAGGTAGGAGAGAAAGAACTCTACCAAGTTGTCTTCTAACTTCTACATGTGTGCCCACACAAGCACCCATCAGCACCACCCCGATGATAAATAAAACTAAAGATGTATCACAAGGGGGCTGGGGTATGGCTCTGAGTGGCAGGATTGTCTAGCAGGAACAGTGCCCTGGGTTCATTCGCTCCCGCCACTTAAGACAGCTTCATTGGCTGTATCATAACCAATGTATTTACAAACCAATGTGTACAGCCTCTGTGCCTTTTGAAAGGGTAAACGGAACAACTGAGGACTTCAACCGACTCAATCTCCAGCTTTGTGCTGGTTTTTCTATTAACAGCAAACATGAGATTTGGGGTTGCTATGGCAACCCTGCTTAATTGACATTTTCATTTCCCAAGCGTTTGTTCTGGGCAGGTGGGGCAGGCATGTGTCCTCGGGGATATGTGAGAACGAGGGTATCACAGTTGCTCCTGCTCATGTCCATCACTTGGGGGATGGTACCGCTCTCAGACAAGGAAGGCTCCAAGGATCTGAATGCTTAACAGGCAGTACACAGAGCATCCCCAGTCAAAAAAGCCAACATCACCATGTAATGGATGGGATGCTGAGACTCAGGATGGCCACGCAGGGTGGCTATAGCAGAGTCCCAGCCCTGTGACAGCTGGGAGCTGCTTCAGGCTGGCCTGTTCAGACAAGTTCTATAGAGAAAGAAAAAAAAAATTGGGGGTATGCAGGCAGCATAGCATGGCTTAAACACATTTTAAAAATGCAAAACTCCGTTCATCTTCTCAAATCACCCTCATTTACACGTCATACATCATATTGTCAGCAGATCTGCTGCCCAAAGACAAAGGACAGAAGAAGAGGCAGGAGCTGCTCCCCAGGCCTCAGCAATGGTCAAATAGCATTAAGCTCAGAGTTTTCTGCCAGGACAAATGACGTCTGCTACAGACTTCTCCAGGCTAAGAGGAAGAACCGCTGCACGGGCAGGCAGCACGGCCTTAGTCTTCACAACCTCGAGGTTTCCGAGGACAACGCACACGGAATACTAAAGGCAGCCCAGACAGGTCCCAACACTGCCACCTGCTTACTGTGCTGCCTATGCTCGTCTGGGCCGGAATTGCTCTCCAAGGCAGGGCTTTGTGTGTGTCTGTTACCAAGCATACATGGACAAGACAGTATTCAGAAAGCACAGCTCTGTGGGGGAAAATATGAGCCATTGGCAAATCCTTGTTGCAGGGATGGGAAAATCTCTAGGTGGAAAATATTGCTTTTGTGACTCCCTGGGAGCAAAGAACTGGCTGAAATTTTGAAGGGGCCAGGACTTGCATTTTGCTAAAAAAAGAAAGAAATGCTTTCTGAGAAGTGCATTTGATTCATCCTTATCATAGCTTTATGGAGCCGTTTTTTTTCCCTAGGTTTGGAATGTCATCTTCGAGTCCTGCTCTTGAACCTCTCCTGCTTCTTGAAGTCATCCAGACCTCATATAAAAACCAGTAGTACTCATGTGTATGTGAAAAACCAAACAAAAAGGCACTGCCAAATACAGAGACAAATTAGATAGAAAGATGACATAGATGGATGCCCCAGGGACAGGTAGGGGAACATCAAACCTGAGCAGCCTCAGGAGACGGGACGGGAGGAGAGGCCGTGGACATCACACTGGACCTCTTCCTACGAGGATAGAATGGGAACTGGAGAGTTGGCTCAGTGGTTAAGAGCACTTGTTCTTTTGAAGGACCTGGGTTCGATTCCCAGCACCCACATGGAGGCTCACCACTCTCTCAGGCACCAGGCATGCATGTGTGCACAGACCTATGTGCAGGCAAAGACCTGTGTGTAAAATAGGTCCAAAACAAAATTACCCAAGTGGTGATAGCATACATTTTAAATCCCAGTGTTCAGGAGACAGAGGCAAGCAGAATGAATGGATCTCCAAGTCTGAGGCCAGCCTGGTTTACAGAGTGAGTTCTAGGAGGGTCAGGGCTACCCTTGTCTGAGACCATGTCTTGAAAACCTGAAAACAAACAAACAAACAAACAAAAACCATGGAACAGCATTCTGAATGTAAGCTTAGTGTAGCTGATAGTATGGATACATGTGGGGGCAAGAGGCATAGGTCCTCATGTTCTTACCATAAAACCTGGTTACAATGTATAGCTGGGCCTGACCTTTGTCCCTTGACTTTATCAAGGCAAGAACAGACCAGGAGTAAGATAATGACAAGATGTCTTTAGAGACAACTGGCTAGTGATTTGTACAGCCTATTCCCCCATTCCTGCTGAGAATAGAGATCAGGGATTTTCAAGTGCTAGTTCCTGCTCTGTATGGACATCTGTCTGCATCTGTCCACTAAAATATTAAGGTTACGGCTTAGCCAGGTTGCAACTCCCAGTCCCCCCAAATAAATAAATAAATACAAAGATTACTTATAATGTTTCTGTAACAAAAACATCCTTTCCAAATTATTAAATCAGTGGCTTCTCTGTACTATTCCTCTGATCTTATTGCATGTTTTTATTGTTTATATTATCTCTAACTTAAAAAGATAGGCTTAAAAAAAAAAAGTTTTAGACAGTCTCACTATGTAGTCCTGGCTGGCCTTGAACTCATAGAGATCTGGAGTGCTGGGAGTAAATTCATGTGCCAGGCACCTTACTCAGCAAAAACAGATATTTTGACACTATTGTCCAACATCAATTGAAAATAACACCAGGTTTGTTTACCTGAATCCTTAGATTTCACAAACGGATTAATTTCCTTCTGTCTTTCATCTCTTTTCATGAATCTAAAATTTCACCATAAGCAACTCTTGTTTGTCAGTTGGACATTCTCCTTGCTATTTTAAGCATGTTCTTTTCCCACTAAGAACTCTGCTCTACCAGACTCCCCCTAGGATGGTCTCCTCTATGACTCCCCAACCTTCCCAGTTGCAGGTGTTCCCCAGCTGCTCAGATCAAAGCCTTGTTGTGAGCCTGGGAGCCTAGGTCAGAGGCAGTTTGCCTAACATGCATAAGAGAGTCCGGCAGGGGCCGACCTGTGCCAAAGCCATTATTGAGGCCAGTGAGCCCTACTGTGTAGGAGTAATGTCAACCCAAGCCACCAGCCACCATCTTCAGCCTGCACTACTTCCTAAGCCTCCTCAGTCATGCCCTGCCCTCTCTAGGGTCCTACACATTCCTCAAAGCTGCCACCTTGCATCTAACACATCCCCCACAGACAACCCTCCTAGGACGTGCCCACCTTTCCCCAGCGTTTGAATCTCCTCACAGCCTTGTTCTTATCACTGAAACTATCTCGTTTTCTTCCTGTCTCTCCACCAGGAATGTCAACTCCAAGGGGGTCAACTGACCACTCAGGGTCAGACCTCCCCGGCTAGGAATGCATTCCGATGCAGACTTATGGAGTAAAGCAATCAATAGTTCAAACAGAGCTAGATAATGAATGGGTAATAATTCACTCGGCCCAGCGTGTCTCAAGCTAGAGCTACTTCAGGACTTCACATCCACCCATACCTCAGACTCTTCTCTTTTGAACAGTAGCAATTAAAAACAGTTCAGTGCAGGCATGGCAGCACCCAGTGGCTGAGGAAGGAGGTCACATAGCAAGTTCAAGGCTAGCATGAACTACATGGTGTAGTGTTTATCGAAATAAAAAAAAAAAATTGGGGGGGGGGAGAGTGAGTCGGGGCTAGAGAAATAAGTCAGTGGTAACGAGTACTTACTATTCCTGTACAGGACTGGGGTTCAGTTCCCAGCACATACATAGCAGCTAACAAGCACCTGCAGCTACAGTTCCAGGGGATCTGACCCCCCCTTCTCCTGCCTCCACAGACATTGCCTATATGTGGTTCACAGACAAACATGCAGGCAAAACATCTATATAGATAAAAATAAAATAAAATCAATAAAAAAAAAAAATGCCCCCAGCTGTTCCAGCTGAACCAGACCAGGGCTGGCTCTACAAACATGGCATCCACAGCCAGGCTTGCCCCGACAGCACACGCATGCGTGCCGGAGCCTGCAACAACCCGTGCCCAGGACTTGCTTGGTCCATTAATTCTACTAACAGTGGCTCAGGGTTGTGAATGAGGAGGCTTTAAATACAACAGTTAAAAGGTTCTGAGGACAGACAGCATCTGCTTAGGCTTCTGAGGAATCGCCTAAATCACTCGGGTCACAAGCAAGGGTCCTGGAACACGACCTTTTATTAAGAGTTTTGTTCTTGTTTTTGTTTTTCCCGAGACAGAGTGACTCTGTATAGCCCTGGCTTCCTGGAACTCACTCTGTAGACCAGGCTGGCCTCAAACTCAGAAATCTGCCTGCCTCTGCCTCCCAGGTGCTGGGATTAAAGGTGTGTGCCACCACCGCCCCCTTATTAAGAGGTTGCTAAGAGAGCCTTGCAGTCGGCTCCACGTGGTCCTACTCGTAACACTCACAGCTTCAGACTTCCAAATGGAAACTCAGTATGTCCAGATTTTTTTAAAGACAGGGTCTCATGCAGCCTAGGCTGACTTCATACTCTCTGTGTAGCTAGGATTGGCCTTGATCCTCCTGACTCCTAATTGTACTTCCTGAGGTGGCAAGATATTCACAGCTGATCTTGATTTTCAGCCTCCCACATCCTGCTTCTCCCTCAGTCTTCCTGGCCCAGCTAACAGCCTGGGCCTAACCTCTTCTGCTCTAGTGACGTGGGTGGAGGCTTCGCAGGCATTGCCAATGTTTGTGTGTTTAGAGTATGTTATTGTGGATGTAGCCACAACATGCATGTGGAGGTCAGACTACAATTTGAGGGAGATGGCTCTCTCCTTCTACCCTGTGAGCGCTGGGGTAAATTCAGCTCCAGGATCACAGGAAGGCACCTAAGAGTACATTTGGGTTCCTGGAACTCGGGTGTCAGGGATGTAGGCACACCCCCTTCCCTGCCAAGCCAGCTCACAAGCCCCTGCTGCTTATTGTTTTTGGTCTTTTTGTTTGTTTGGAAATGGGGGTTTACTATGTTGACCAGGCTGGCCCTGAGCATCAGATCCTCCTGCCCTGGCTCCTAAGTGGGATTACAGGTGTGTGCCATTCCGTTCCAGCTCTTTCATGTGCTACACCATGACATTACACTCTGATAGACCTTCCCTTCAAACATAATCTGCAATCCAATCATGTCTCTGCCAGGAGTCCTACCATAGCTTCACCATGTCTTAGCATCCAGGAAACCTCTTAAAACCAAAGCTCAATCCTATCACTGTCTTGCTCAGAGCTCTCAACGGCTCCCATGTTAACCCATCAATGTCTCCCAGTCTGTTCTTGTTTTTTTTTTTGAGACAAGGCTTACTTTGTAGCACAGGCTGGCCTCAAACCCTTGAAAGACCCTGCTGCTCAGCCTTCCTCCTTCAACCAGGATCATAAGTGTGCACCACCATACCCAGCTCTGTGCTCTCTCTCTCTCTCTCTCTCTCTCTCTCTCTCTCTCTGTGTGTGTGTGTGTGTGTGTGTATGTGTGTGTGTGTGTGTGTGTCACAGCTGTACTGTCTCTTAACATGTGTGGCAAGGCGTCTGTTGGCTTGTGCTTTACCTCTCCTGTCCCTCTGTGAAGGACATAAGCTCCACATGTTAGGATCTTTGTCCACAGTGTTTGCTGAGGGCTCCCAGCCAGTTATCCCCAGCCTGGTGTGGAGCAAAGGCCTGCAAAGGTTTGTGAACGAAGGGCATAGAACAGCTGTTTAAACGAGAAAGAGCAGAGGGATACTTCTGACTTTCCTGCCCCTTAGGGAGATGGATGGGGTGAGGGCCACATAGGAACCCAAGTTCGCCTTACCCCCTCCAAGTGTAAACTCTAGAGGTGCCGGGGGGGGGGGGGGGGGGGGGGGGGGGGGGGGGGGGGGG
>JADRCD010221839.1:0-39139 GCA_019843815.1 Montemys delectorum | reverse complement strand
GGGGGGGGAAGGGAGAGTGGGAGGGTTCTACACATTCCAGAGTAGGGTAGGCAAGGGATTCAGGTTCAGGATCTCAGGAAGGCACCTAAGCTCATTCTGTGTTCCTGGTCCCAGACTCAAGGCTCAGCTAGGAAAAGCAAAGCTAGATAGATCTCTGCCTGTGGCCTTCCAGTGTCTCTGATCCAGACACACACTGAAGAAGAAAAGATGCAACTGTGGGCAGGAGAGCCACTGAGATGCCACTGAGAAACCTGGGCACCTGGGCTGGGCTGGTGGCACTACCCAGACAGGTGCAAATTCTCTTGTTAAGCCCTTCTTAAGCCAGGCTCCCATGGCCCACACTCCCTCCCCTCTTTCCATCTAGTTATACCATAGGAGAAAAGCAGATTAAAAATGTCTCCCACGTGGCTAGAACAAGGCAGCATCTCTGTCTCACCCAAGTTCGTCTCAATTCCACAGGCTCTGTTTCCTCCTCAAACTGCTCAGGGATTGAGCTTTGAGAAACCGCCACAGCTTGACTGTGTCGGAGGCAGCTCTTTTATGGCCAGAACAGAGCATAGCCCATGGAAGGACTTCACATTCCTTTACAATTCTGTAGTATAGGGAAATAGATTTAGTTGTGGTCCCAAGTTCTCTACATAGCTCCTAAGGCAGTGATTCTCAACTTGTGGGTCGAGACCCCTTGGGGTAGCATATCAGAGCTTTACATTCCGATTCATGACAGTGGCAAAATTACTGTTATGAAGTAGTAATCAAATAATTTTATGGTTGGGTGTTGCCACAACGTGAGGAAATGTATTAAAGGGTCACAGTATTAGGAAGGTTGAGAAAGGTCCTAAAGCCTAGGAACTTCTAGACTGGTAGAAGTCTTTTATTACTCAGAAAACAAACAAACAACAAACCAAACCAAAATTCCCTTTCTCCTGAGCACAGGTAAGGCGGAGGTAGGATAATCAGAAGTTCAAGGCCAGCATGGGCTGTGTAGGGAGAAACTGCCTGGAATAAGTAAATATGGGGCCCCTCTTTCAGTGGGCCTGAGCATGTGTTAATTGGATGATTAAGGTAGGGTTACTGGGTGGCCTCAGGATGGGGTTGGTCACCAGAAAGCCTGATAATTAAAGAGCTGGAACTTTCTCTCCTTTAACCTGCTGGCAGCAAGCAGTCTGCAGCAGGAGCTGGAGACTGGCTTCCGTAAATAAAATTGCTAAACAAATAAACAAAACCCGCTATGAGTATATGCTGAACTTCCACGAGCTGCTGAATGCATCTAAGTGTTAAGAAGGTGATGTGTGTCCCAACTCCCTGGGTCTCGGTAGGGGGCGGGGGGGGGGGGGGGTAGGGAGTGCTCAGGAGCTCTGTCGAAACCCTTTCTGCCCCTCAACTCATCCCTTTGAACAGGCACAGTTAAAGTTCCTGCATGCTGGGAGCCATGTAGCAAATCAGCCCACCTGCCGAGGGTACTCCCGCTTCCCTTGAACTTACAGCCTGTCATTCTGAAAGCTTGGCAGATGGGGGCACGCTACCAACATCAGGAGTGAGTATAGCCTTGAACTGTTACAGGCTATCGGGGAGGGTGTCTCCAGGTTCCTGGAAACAAAGAACTGAAAATAAGGGCTTACTCAAGATTTGCAAAAGTAACAAGACGACTTTGGAGTAACAGAGGTATTCCAGAGAGATAATCCTGTCCAGAGGGAAAGCCAGCCACATGAGCGGGCCACTCAAGGAGTCTGGATTTTGCTTTGAGGCTTCCTTTTCTGGAGTTCAAGAGGAAGAGGAGGGTTTGGTTACTAAGGGCTGTAATCTGAATGGCCTCTCTTACACATCAGTAATAGTTTATGAATAGAAAGAGACCAGAGGTTTGTGTGTGTCAAATATACACCCGTTAGGATTGCCCAATTTCCTGTCAACCTTGGGGAAGGGAGTCAGAGAACTTACAGGTGACCTAAGTTCTGAGGAGATAATGAAGATGTCCCTCATGTTCAAACCCAGGCCTTACGCTGTCAGCTGAGACCGGACAGACCCTCTTCGACATGGCCATGCTCACCAGCCTAGAGACCTTTAATGACCTCATCAGAGTCTTGATTTCCACACTGAGACTCTCAGGGCTGACCAGTTAGTCAGCGCAGAGTTGAAGGATTGCTTTGCTTTGTTTTTAAAGATTTATTGTTAAATAGCTGTGGTGATCTCAGGAGCTGGTTGGCAGAGGCAGGCAGATCTCTGAGTTCAAGGCCAGCCCTAGTCTACTTTGTAAGTTCTAGGCCTGTACCCACCCCCACCCCCCAATAAATAAATGTAGTTCTACCAAAAGAAACGGGTTGGAGGGTGGGGGTGGGGGTCGGGGATTCCTCTCTGTCTCAATGGGAGAGGTACCTGATGTGATTCCAAAGATGCCCTGGAGGAATCACAGTCTGAGATTACAAATGAAGAAGCTACAAGTGCTGCACGCAGGTTTGCTCATGTCTTTTCCCTGTAAATGGAGTTTCAGGTGAGGTTCAAGGCTGGGAAGGAGAACCGGCCTTAAGCTGCGGTTAATTGGCTGGCAAAGGCTTCCACCAGGTGCTCGGGTCAGGGGCTTCTCCCTTTTCTCAAGTCCATCAAACACGCCCTTACCTTCCCAATCTGGTTTAACGTATGCTAAGGAAGTACCTATTCTACAGAGGCAGGATCTTAAACACGAGGGAAATGGTGGGGACATGAGGAACAGAGAGAGAGAAGCTCCTCACGGCGGAGTCTGGCTGAAGCCTCTCACCAGCTGAGAAGAATGGGCTCCACGTCAAGGAACCACATTCGCAGTGGAGGTCTCTTTCCTTGTATAGATGCTTTCTGTTAACGGTGAGCCAGGCATAGGCCTGAGTGCATCTGGCCTCATTTCTTCTTCCCAGCTGTTCGAAGTAAAGATGCTTTCCAGTGGTGATCTAGACTAGTCACCTGTGGTCCTATCAGGTGCCCCTCAGGAACCCACTGTAATCTCATCTCATTTCTGTTCCTTGCAATCCCTTGAAGACAAAGGACTTGTCTTTAAAATCCACCCCAACACCTTATCTTGGCCATCATTGTAAAGACAATGAAATAGGATCTCAGAGAAGCCCACACCCTTGCTGTCTTACTGTTAACCCTTGGGCTAAAAATCTGTATTTCAAATGCCTTTTAGAAAAGAAATCCTAACTCTGCTTCATACGATTATTCTGAAATTCTCTTCTGTGTTGAAGCTAAGGATTGTTTTTTTTCCTACAGTCAGAGGCCCCAGTCTGTGGGATGCGTTGTGAAGTTGTGCCACCATACTGTGGTCTCTACCTCTTCAGCCCCTGGCTTTTGAGAGTCTCACTGACCCAGCACTGGTTACACCTCTCAAACTTCTCTCCTCTCCTACCTCGGCCTCCTTGTTACCAGGGTGTGTGTGGGGGGCTTAGATCCCTTAAGTGTGCCACTTCTTAAAGAAAACCGGGAAATAAATTGATAAAGAAAGATGGATTTATTTATAGTTTGGCCAAACCTGGAAGAGAAAGATGCTTAGTTTCCGGTTTCCTGTTCTGTGCCACATTTTATAGAAAAGCTAAAAATGAAAGTCTAAAATCTGCATATGTTAATTTAATTTGTCAGAACTGTGGACTCTCTTCCTGGGAGGCCAGCTCCTTCTCCCACTGGCAGGAGCCCTAGCCCTTCCCTTCAGGCAGTGGGATTCCTGGGGAAGTTTTTATTCTTTGGGGTGATAAAAGGGGGTGTGTGTGAACATCTTTCTTTAGATTGTGTTAAGGCTGTTAACTTGAGTTTTTTTTCTATCAGATACTACAAAACTGTGTTTAGGACAAGGAATTAAAATCTTTTTATCTCCTCCCACCTAGTAAGACTTTTATGCAAACATCTCCATGCCCCTTCTCAGGAAAACTTCTGTTTACACAGAGGGCAGTGGCTCTAGGAATATGATGGTCTGGAACAGTGACCCTTTTCCGATTCCTCCTTCCTTTCCTGTGTGCCATTATTTTCACACTAGCCAACTGAATGAGATTGTGGAGTTAGACCCTAGGCAGTGAGGAAAAGACGCAGTCAAACCTAAGCTAGAATAAAACTAAGTACACTTCCTATCTCAGTGTGTTTGCTCTTCCCAGCTCACCCTCTTTTTTGCCTTGTTTTGTTTTGTTTTCCGAGACAGGGTTTCTGTGTAGCCCTGGCTGTCCTGGAACTCACTCTGTAGACCAGGCTAGCCTTAAACTCAGAAATCTGCCTGCCTCTGCCTCCCAAGTGCTGGGATCAAAGGTGTGCGCCACCACCGCCCAGCCCGAGCTCACCCTCTTGATGAAAAGGTCGCTGGCACCTTGTCCAGACACTCAGTTGGAATGGCGGTCTCGTTGGTCTCGTTCTTTGTGACCTTGAACTTATTTCTGATGCTGGGATGACAGGAATGTACTTCCACAGCTGATTTAGCTTGGTTTTTGTTTGTGTTCAGGGGCTGGGGATACCGGCTAAACACAGGTTCTACCACCGAGCCTCACCTTGATGGACCAGCCTGTCTCCATCTTAGGTATAAAAGCCATCTTATAGTAAAGATGAACTAGGTTCATTCCCATTTATGATTAAATCTGTTTCTCAAGGATGGGGCTGATCCCACCTGTAACCTTAACTACAAATGGTTCTGTACTGCCTGTTCCGGGAATGGCAACTATGTCTTTGTTTCAAAGGTTATCGTGGTCACCTGTTGGTATGACCACCTTGTTATTAACCCCTTGCAACCTTGTTTCAAGTTGTTATGATCAACTTGTTCTGCTCCATAACCCCACCTGTTTGCCCAACAGATCCCCCATTTAGAAACCCCTATTCACGGACTATAAAAGTCCTTATCTTCCCAATGTCAAGAGATCTCTTGACCCCACTTGTAGGGAGAGACAGACTGTATACATAAACCACAAAACCGCTTGCTTTAATTACTTGCTTTAATTATTTTGCCCACGATTTGGGTCTGTGGTCTTTCTCCTCAAATCTGTGGGATTAATAACCTGCAGGCCCGAGAACACATCCACTTTTAGATCAAGTCTAGAAGAGTCCTTTATAAAACAATTTTAAAATGTTCCGAGTGATTAGTTTGACTATCTCTACTATTTACTAAAAAGTGGAAGCCAAAGTTTCACTATTAAAGTCCTTGTTTTCTGTCTAATGCCTGGAAATTCTCATACATCTGGGGAGTCTGTTAAAGCCCTAAGCCTATTTTGCCCAGATGAGAATGCACTTTAAGTATCTCATTTACTCAAGGTTTTCTTCAGTATGAAGCTGAGAATGAGGCCTGGTTTACTTGAGGGGAGGACCACACACAGAGCTGACGTTCGGGACCAGCCTTCATGCTGTCTTTTGGGAGCTGGGGTTTAAAGCACATGTTTGGCATATACGAGTAAGACAAATTGGGGGGGGGGTGGGGACCCACCTCTGCCTGCAGCAGGTGTTAAATGTTAGGAAATTGCTGTTGAGATCATGATTAGTGTTAATAAGCTCCTTAAGTTCCTACTGTAAGCATGGAAAAATTTGGGAGTTGGGGCAGTCTGATTCTGTAACTGACAACCGCTGTGCTCTTCAGAATCCAACCATTACCCCAGTGGCTCTCAACCTTCCTAATGCTGTGGCTCTTTAATACAGTTCTTCATGCTGTGGTGAGCCCTAACCATAAAATTATTTCCATTGCTACTTTATAACTGTGATTTTGCTGCTGTTATGAATTGTAATGTAAATATTTAATGTGGAGGGTATCTGATGTGTGACCCCTGTGAAAGGGTCATTTGAACCCCAAAGGAGTCCTGTCCCACAGGTTGAAAACCATTGCTCTTGTCAGCATCAGGAGTTCTGAGAAAACTACTCAGGCCCGGCTGATTGCCCCTCTCATGGACTGTCTGAAAGAATAAGATGTAGGCATTTTGCTATTGTGGTCTTAGTAAACTCTAGATGACCCTATAACCATCTTCACCTAAACCCAGAGGGACGACACTTCCACTAGTAGCCTAGCAAAGTGACGGCTTCGACCCGTGCTAGAGACAACACAGTGATTGGTGCAATCACAGACCTTCATCTACAAGTGAAGTGCACTGTTTTAAGTACCATCACCCCTTTTAATGGCATATAAGCAGGCGGTTCAGGCTCTCTTGGTGAACTGGAGACAGATACCATCCTGTGCTGTCTTCTCTGGTGTTGCCACGTCAGGCCCAACAGAAGTCTTTCAGTCAGTCTTTTTGTACCTAGTTTTAGTACCGTGGGATGAGTAGTAACAAAGAAAGCAACAGCAGACAAAGCGGCCAAGGCCATGGGTCAGCAGTCACTCAACATGCAGGCAGCAAGCAAGGCAGTCAGCTGCCTGAGAACTGAAGAGGCTGAGCAGTTCAAGAGTGGCCAGGGCAGGGAGCAACAGACAGGTGGAAACAGGAGACAGAGCTGAGACGGAAGAAGGAAAGAACGTAGAGGGCCAGAGAGGAGAAACTGCAAGCCTTGCTTGCCATCAGAATTCTGAGGAAGTCTGGCAGTGGTGGCTCGCGCCTTTAATCCCAGCATTCAGAGGCAGAAGCAGGGGATCTCTGAGTTCAAGGACAGCCTGATCTATGCAGTAAGTTCTAGGGCAGCAAGGGCAGAGAAAGACAGAGAAACACTGTCATGAAAAACCAAAATTAATGAATCAATAATAATAATAATAAATAAAGAGTTCAGAAGAACCATCAGGCCTTTAGGGCCCAAAATTTCAGATAGTCCAGGCTTAGGACCTGTAGCATGGCTACAAGCAAGGGCTGAGAAATCTTCCTAAGCTCCATAGTGTGCCAGACATAGCTGGATGTGATGGCACACACTTACAATCCCAGCACTCAGAAGGCTGAGAGTTCAAGGCCAGCCTGAGCTACAGATCGTCACCCGATAGATAGATAGATAGATAGATAGATAGTCACAAAATGATAGATAATGAAACTTCTGTGATGATTTCATTTTTCTTTTCCCTTACCCCCTTAAACATTAATTCCAGAATCTAAGAAGCTTGTTCCCTTTGGCATCATGAAGAATGTACTTTTTCTGTCTTAATGGCAGCTGAGTGATCAGAGGACCTAGGGATTAACAGCAACACTAGCAAAGCACATCAGAGTCCCACTCGCCTGACTTCAGGGCTCCCAAACCTCTCCAGGCAGACCTTCTCAATAGTCAGCTTGATTAAATGAAAAATACAAAACAAAACAACAACAACAACAAATGCCATCTCTGACGCACTGTTCTGGGTTGCCAGGGAAGTTTAACTGAGGAGGGAGGACCCACCCTGAATGCAGGAGCACCATCCAGTGGGCTGAGATCCTCACATGCATTAAAAGCAGGGGTGGGGTGGGGTGGGGGAGAGGAGAGCTCCACTCTGCTTTGGCTCAGGCAGGAGCCAGCAAACAGCTTCCGGATGCTTTCCCTGCTTTGATGGACTGGATCCTCCAGCTGTAAGCCAAAACCCTTCTTCCTCTTTATATTTGCCTTTTTGTTGGGGATATTTTGTTGCAGCAATGAATAAGGAAGCCAGTGTGTCCATTGGCCAGTTCTAGGAACCTGCCTTAAAAGTTTGTGGCGAATGGGTACCTCGGTCCAAAGGCTAATTGTAATTAAGCAAGGCAGCTGGGTGTGGCGGTGCTCACCTCTGCCCCTAGGACCTGACACTTAGTTCCTGAGCCACCTAGTCTATACAGCTAGTGTTTGGTCAGCCAGGGCCGAAGAGTAAGGCCCTGGGTTAAAAATGACTTTAAAACAAAAGGTGTGAGTGTGTGCAGGAGTAGTGGCTCAGAGGTTAAGAGCACTGGCTGGTCTTCTAGAGGACCTGGGTTTGATTCCCAGAACCCATATGGCAGTTTTCAACGGTCTGTAACTCCAGTAGCTCTGAGAGGCCTGGAACTTGATATGTAGACCAGGCTAGCCTTAAACACACAGAGATCCTCCTGTCTCCTGAGTGCTGGGATTAAAGGCATGTACTACCACACCTAGCTACTGAATTTCTGTTAAAATATGCATACCTTTAATTCCATCACTTGGGAGACAGAGGCAGGTGTAGCTCTTAGAATTTAAACTGGGGCTGGCGAGATGGCTCAGCAGGTAAGAGCACTGACTGCTCTTCTGAAAGTCCTGAGTTCAGATCCCAGCAACAACATGGTGGCTCACAACCACCCGTAATGAGATCTGATGCCCTCTTCTGGTGTGTCTGAAGTCAGCTACATTGTTCTTATGTATAATAATAAATAAATCTTAAAAAAAATAGAAACTGGTGTACGTAGTGAATTCCAGGACAGCCAGTTATGAAGAGAAACTCTGTCAAGAGAAAGAGAGAGAAAGAGAAAGGGACCCAAAGGAGCTGAGGGGGTGTCGGGGGAGCAACAGTGTCAACAGGGGACTAGACCACCAACCAAAGTACAGATGGCTCCAAACAAACATGTAGCAGAGGATGGCTTTGTTAGACATCAATGGAAGGAGAGGGAGGCCCTTGGTCCTGTAGGGATTTGATGCCCCAGTATAAGGGAATGCCTGGGTGGGAACTCGGGAGTGAGTGGGTGAGTGGGTGGGGGAGCACCCTCATACAGGCAGGGAGAGGGGGTTTCTGGAGGGAGACCTGGAAAGGGGATAACATTTGAAATGTAAATAAAGAAAATATCCAATAAAAGGGAGGGGGAGGGGGAAGGAGAGGGAGACGGGAAGGGAACAAATTAGCTAGCTGCATGCTGTATGCCTGTAATCCTAGCACTCAGAAAGCTGAGGCAGGAGAGTGAGAATTCAAAACCAAAATAAAGTTTGATCTAAAAAATAATGAATAAATGCATTTTAGAGCTGGGCAGTGGTGGCTCGTGCTTTTAAACCTAGCACTTGGGAGGCAGAGGCAGATAGACCTCTGAGTATGAGTCCAGCCTGGTCTACAGGGTTATCTCCAGGACAGCCGGGCTACACAGATACAGTGACAATGTACTCACATACATTAAATAAGGAAATTAAAAAAAAAAAAGATTATGCATAGAACCTATTATGCCCAGCTTTAAGTTGTTTTTTTTTGTTTAATTTGATTTTTTTTTTTTGAGACAGAATTTCATGCTGTAGCCCAGGCTAGCCTCATCCCCATGCCAAGCCTCACCAAATATTACCCTTATAGGGTTATACCATTACATCCAGCTTCTGGTTTGTTTGTTTGGTTAGTTTGTTGAGGTGTTTTATTTTGTTTTTGTTTTGTTGGACACAGGTTCACTCTATATCTCAGGCTAGCCCCAAACTCATGCCAATACTCCTGCCTAAGCCTCCTCCCAAGTACTGGGATCAGAGTCATGAACCATTCTATCCAGCTTTTAAATTCTGATTTTTTAAGAGGAATCCTCCAAGAAGTGCTTGACATCTAATGATAAAGGAATATTATATATATAAGGATGGAAAACTTCATGCCATGCTGATATAAGGCCAGGGTGCCTGTATTAACATCAGATGAAGTAAATACCAGAGCAAGAAAAATGACCAGGAATAAAGAGGGACATTACATAATGAGAAAATGGTCAGTTTGTCACCAAGAAGAAAACCCCACCCCATGAGATGGGTTCGGCAAGCCTTTAGAATCAACTCAGAGGCCAGGCAGCCTGTCAGAGTGAAACCAGCCCCTTCCTAGAGAGCGGACAGACGCTCTGGTGTCATCCAGGGAAACATGAGGAGCCTCCTTGGCCTCATCAGCTCTCAGCTGGATTAAAAAACACTAATTTTGGAGGTCCCATAGCTAGGTAACACATGGCTAGTCCCCACTGCCTTCTTGGCGGAGTGTGTGCTGTGGCTGTGGTTGCCAGTAGGACTTTTTAGGAACCTGAAAACACTGGCATTTTGCTTGGGCCTGCAGCTGACAGACAGGTAATTAGGAGGATGAAAGGCGAGCCTTACCCAGTGTCTGCCTCATCTCCTGCCTCAACCTTCAGGTTAAATCCGACTGACTTCTACATGTAAGCATGTTAAACATCTGAGAAATGTTTTGCCCAAAACTATAAAACAGGGTTAACTTGACCTAGACATGCCTGGGCTGTCTCTTGCCCAGCCTTCAAGGATAATAACACCCACAGCCACCATGACTGGAAACACCAGACCAAGAAAGCAGTGGAAGGAGGTGGCTCTGGGGTGCCTAGAAGAGCCCCACCTTTTCACAGACGTGCCATGAATATTCATTCCTCCCATATACGGCCATCTGGTCCCCAGCATCCCTATCTAAATAGAGCAAGGGAGGCGATTTCCTTCATTTATTTATTGTTTTATTTTGTGCTTTTGAGACAGAGCCACGCTATGTAGATCAGGGGATCTGAAGCTCACATGTACTTTAGGCTGGCCTTGAATTTGGATTCTTGTGCTTTGGGCTCTTGACTGCTGAGTTTGTGGGCCTTTGCTACCATGTCCAGCTGGAGAAGCTGACTCCAGAGCAGAGATCTCTCTTCTCCATTCTTTGCTCCCTGGATAAGCCTTCAGCCACCAGGACTATACATTCTTTCTCCCCAACATCTGCTTCTCAAGCACTGGTCTTTTCCTAGAACGAACACCTGGACTTGGAGCTAGTAACTACTTCACCAAGAGGAAAGATCCATCCTAAACATATGCCTAACAGCACAGCTTTGAATATAGGCAGCAAAATCTGTAGAAGCTATAGAAGAAATTGGGAGACAGTTATAGTTGGAGACTTCAGTACACCTCTCTCAGTTATTGACGCTATAACTAGGCAAAAAATAAACATATATAGAATTGAGTCATCCTAGCAATTGAATGGATCCCATTGACTTTTATGGAATCTTTCATCAAATAAAAACAGAACACACAGCCTTCTCAAGTATATGAAGAACACTGTTAGACCATACTGTAGCCCATAAAACAAATCCCAACGCACTTACTTAGAAGGAGCTCATCTTTTTGGTTGTAAGCCAAGCTTTTAATGGCTAAGCCTTCTCTCCTGCCTACTTAAAAAGGCTTAAAATGATATGAAATTTTTTTCCAAAAAGGAATTAAAAAGGGAAAGGGGAAAAAAATACCTGGAAAAATACTTAGAAATAACAGCACACTTCTTTAATTTGGTTTGGGTTTGTATTTGTGTTTTGTTTTCCTTTATAGTCCTGGCTGGCACAGAACTATGTAGACTGGCTTTTCAAATTTATGGCAATCCTCCTGCCTCTGCCTCCTGAATGCTGGGATTTTTACAGGCATGTGGCACCACACGTGGCAACAGCGTATTTCCAAAGTGGGAGTCTTAGTCTGAATAGAAAAACATTTAAAACAAACAAAAATGAAAATACAACCTATAAAATTTTGTGGAACATCAGTAAGTAGTGCTTAGGGGAAATTTATAGCAGAAATGCTTATTTTAAAAGAAATAAAGAGGGCCGGGCGGTGGTGGCTCACACCTTTAATCCCAGCACTTGGGAGGCAGAGACAGGCAGATTTCTGAGATGAAGGCCAGCCTGGTCTACAGAGTGAGTTCCAGGACAGCCAGGGCTAAACAGTGAAACCCTGTCTCGGGGGGAAAAAAAAAAAAGAAAAGAAATAAGAGGCACTGTTCAAAAACTCATCTAGACCAGGCATGGTAGCACATGCTTATATTCCCAGCACCCAAAAGGGAGAATAGGAAGTTTTAAGGCAAGTTTGGGCTACCTAGCAAAGTCCTGTCTCCACACACACACACACACACACACACACACACAGAGTGAGCACACTAATCTTCCTCCTTAACTAAGAAAAAAAAGCAAAAGCAAAGAAATAATAAAGCTAAGAAAGAAAAAAAAATCAGTAAGATTGAAAATGGAAAAAAAGAGAAAAAAGTAAGAAAGAAAAATAAAAAAACAACCAATGAAAGCAAAGCGGGAGTCCAGGGTGATGCAACAGCTCTGACTCAGCTTCTGGGAAGGCTGAAGCAAGACAATCACTTAAGCATGTAAATTCTAGATTGAAACTGGGTAGGTGACCAGCTGGGATGACATTTGTAATCCCAGCATTTAGGAGGCAGACACAAAAGGATCATCACAGATTTGATGCCACCCTGATCTACATAGTGAGCTTCATTCAGGAGAACCATGAATACATAGAGAAACAATGTTTCCAACAGACACTAAAAAAGAAGTTCTAGGCCAATTTGAGCAACAAGAGAGGCCTTTGTGGGAAACACACAAATGTGCATGCCCACTCACACTCATACACACATATGCTCATTCTCTCTCTCTCTCTCTCTCTCTCTCTCTCTCTCTCTCTCTCTCTCTCTCTCTCTCTCTCACACACACACATACACACACACACAAAGCTGGGCGTACTGATGCCTGGGCACTTGCTTATAAACACAGCACTCAGGAGGCAGGAAGTGTACTACAAGTCTAAGACTAGCCTGTGAGCCAGAGTGTTACACAAAGGAAACAAAACCAAAGAAAACAAAAATGAAAGCAAAAGACGAGCCTGTGCTACATAGTGAGACTCTAATCTGGAAAACCCAACAAAACAAAGATCAGAAGAAAACAAAAACAAAAAAATACAGAAGTAGATTCTTTGACAAGATCAGTAAAGAAATGTGCATAGCAGTCTGACAATTCAGAAGAAAAGGAATCAATTTGTTAACACGTCAAACCATTACAACTCCCCTAAGAGGGGACAGAAAGACTCAATAATCCTATACTTATTAGAAGAAATTGAATGTGGAACACTCAAAAAGATTCCAATCCTTACCAAATACTTAAAGAACATATTAAAATGTGTCTTTCATACTGTCAGAAAAATAGAGGAGGCTAGACATGATGGTGCACGCCTTTAATCCTGGTACTTGGAGGCAGAAGCAGGCAGATCCTTGTGAGTTCCAGGTCAGTCCTATCTACATAGTGAGACAAGATCGCCAGGTCTATGTAGAGATATCTTGTCTCAAAGAAAAAAAATAAATAAATAAAACACCTGTAAAGTGTGCTTTCCCCAGGCAAGACGCTCCTACCTGTGAAATTTAGAAACATCTGCAGCCAACTTTAATTTTATTTTTAATTAATTAATGATATTTTGAGCCGGGAGGTGGTGGCACACACCTTTAATCCCAGGACTTGGGAGGCAGAGGCAGGGGGATTTCTGAGTTCGAGGCCAGCCTGGTCTACAGAGTGAGCTCCAGGACAGCCAGGGCTATACAGAGAAACCCTGTCTCCAAAAACCAAAATAATAATAATAATAATAATAATAATAATAATAATAATATTTTGAGACAGAGACATAGATCTCACTATGTAGTTCTGGCTAGCTTGGAACTCATTCTATAAAGACACAAACCTTTCCACAAGGCTCACCAGAATACTCTTTTCCTTAGACCCCAGATAAATACTGCGCTGAAGTATCTTCTCTCCTTTTGAGTGCTTTCTTCTGCTTTCACTTCCAAATTCAAGCCGTGTTGTGTACCCTCACTCCCTCTTCCAAAGACATGGGTAAAGCTATTGAAACGGCATGGGTGCCTTTTAATTCAGAATTCAAAGTGTGTGCGTGGGGAGAGGAATGGGATTCAGCACAGAGAATTTCCTAGCACACTGAAGCCCTGCCTTCTATTCAATTCAAGCCCCAGCCCTCCCCACACACAAAAATCTCACAAAGTATAAAAAATAAAAAAGTCACTTAATGAAATGCTAATTATAGTTGTTTCCAGTCAGCTCGCAGAGACTCCCCTGGGAGTCTCATCCCCTCCTGCTGAGCTCCTGCAGACCCTGCAATTACACCCTCCACATTGGCCTTAGAAATTTCCCTCATACTCCAAAGTCATGCCAGAGTCACAAGGGGCAGACAACTGTAGGTAACTAAGATAACTAATAATAAGGTTGACTTCTTTTTTTTTTTTTGAAAACCATGGCAGCCAAGTATAATGTTACAAACTCAGATTCCCAGGACTTGGAAGGTGGAGGCCGGAGGATCAGGAGTTCAAGGTCACCCTTGACCATATAGTAAGCTCAAAGAAAGTCTGGGTTAGCTGCAACCCTACCTGATGAAGTAAGGGACCAGTAAGAGAGTGCAGAGGTTAAAAACAACCTCTGCTCTTCTAGAGGACCTGAGTTTGCTTCCCACGCCCACACTGAGCGGCTCACCACTGCCTGTAACCCCAGCTCCAGGGAAGCCAACGCCTCCAGCCTCCAGTGGGGGCCCTGTACTCACAAGCACACACCACCACCCACGATGACGGGCAACACACACTCAGCTCTGATGAAAGTCTCTTAGTCCTTTCTTGGAAACTATGGAAAGGCGGAGTAAAGTGTAGACAGACCAAACTAACTGGAATGAACAAACTTACGTAGTCCCTTTTGTCGCGGAACCCCCAGCTCCTCTCTAACTATAGCACTGTGCAATGCAGGTTCTCAATCCTGTAAATCAAATATACTTGGCCAGGGCCAATGTTCCCAAGGAAATTGCAGGCCAGAAGGGCAAAGGGTCCCATGGATAGGAAATAATTTTTTTCCTAAAGGTGAAATAGCTCAGGTTCAGGAAGCTGAAGTGTGTGCAGACACTAAGAGAAGGTCAACGGGGTTCTGGAAGCAGATCCCCCAGTCAGGGTGGGTCTCCTCATGCCTGCCTGGGTCTAGCTGCTCCTTATCCAGCAGCTCCTTCCTCCCCTCAGATCTCAGTTAAAGAAGCATCCCCTTGCTGGATGGTGGTGGCATATGCCTTTAATCCCAGCACTGGGGAAGTAGAAGCAGATGGGTCTGTGAGACTGAGGCCAGCCTGGTCTACAGATTGAGCTCCAGAATAGCCCAGGCTATATAGGGCTACACAGAGAAACCCTGTCTCAAAAAAAAAAAAAAAAAAAAAAGCCAAAGAGGCACCCCCACCCTCCAAGGGCCTTTCTCTCCATCCCTATTTACTAAGTGCTTATTGGATTCATGGATGAATTCAGAAGTGGCTCTCTAGTCCCAGGGAAGAACCCGCTCTAAGGTCCTGTCATGTCACCTGAGTTCTTGTTACGACTCTGGAGCCCAGGTCAACTGCCCCAACCCACGGCAAGCCCTGAAAAATGCAAGCCAAAGGAGAGAGAAAAAATGCTGACCCATGCCTATGCATGAGATAGGAGGATGGAAGTGTGGCAATCAGATTGGGCTATGTGGTGAGTTCAAGGCCAGCCTGGGTTCCATCGAAAACAGAACAAAGCAAAACAACAAAACAAACAAGTAGAAGCAAATGCCAACTCTTTCGGGAAACACTACACAGGTTCAGAAGCCTATATAACATGAGCAAAGAGCGAATCCATCAGGGGCTTCAGGCATGTAAAGGGACGGTATTTGTCCCAGCTTCCCTTGCACACTGCACTTTGATTCAGTCTGCAGATGTTTTAGTTGGAGATGCAAAGTGACCTCCTGAGTTAATGATGACCTAATCAGTGTTTGACCTAGCCCAAAGGAAGCAGGACATTCTGCATTGGGAAATACTTTTAGATATCCAGGGCCATCCCCAAACAGCCCTCTTTCTCCATTCCCAGGACGTTCTGTCCATCCAACGCAAGGCTAGCCTAGCTGCCTACCATGAAGGCCACTTCAGGCCGATCGCCATGACTGTGAGCCAAGGAGAGAGGACTAATGTCCTCAGCCTCAGTCAGCGGGGGGGGGGGGGGGGGGGGGGGGGGGGGGGCCCAGTCAGCGGGGGGGCCTCAGTCAGCAGGTGGGGGAGGGGGCACCAGAGGTTCTGAGGGCAGAGGAATTAGGGTAATTAAACACACTGGGCACTGGGGCTGGGTGTGTTGGTGAATGTCTTTAATCCCCATTCTGGAGAGGCAGGTGGATCTCTGTGAGTTTTAGGGCAGCCTGGTATACATGTGAGTCTAGACTAGCCAGGGCTACATAGTGAGACAGTTAGAAAAAAAAAAAAAAGGAAGGAAGGAAGGAAAGCAGGAAAAACCAAATAAACAAAAAACAGGGGTCTGGGAAGTATAGTCCAGTAGAAGGGTGCCTGCCTAGTAGGCACAAGGCCTTGAGTTCCTTCCCCAGCACCTCAAAAGAAGGAGGAAAAAGAGGAGAGGAAAATATTAGTGTCATCTTCCAGAAGAGGAAGACCATGAAGATGGGAGGGGAGGAGGTTCCCAGTTTGGGGAGTCATGGTACCTTGTGTACACTGGGCTGACAGTTCTATTGCTCCCCTAGGTTCCCAGCCCTGGGGAGGTCTTTCTATTACTCTAATCAATGCTGTGGGTAGAGCAGGGCTGGGGAGTATGCTAGAGTGGGCCCCTTTAGTTGAGAGATGATTACCTAAAAGCACTGTGCGCACATCCATTTGGAATGTCATTATGCTAAAAGGCACTTCCAGGGGCCTGTGAAATGGCTCAGCAAATAAGAACACCTGTCGCCAAGCATAAGACCTGAGTTTGGTCCTCCTGGCCCTCAAAGTGGAAGTAGAGAACGGACTCCTACCAATTGTCCACACATCCATGTGTGATCCTGCACGTGCATAAGCATGTATACACACAAATAAATAAACGTCCATTTGAAGAAGCAATGTCCGAAATCTTAGCCTCAAAAGATAAACATTTAATTAAAACCGTTTTTTCCTTCCATGACTTGGTAAGTAACCTGAGCCCCAGAAGCATAGCAATCCTCCAGTCTCTGCCAGAGAAACCCCCCCCCACACACTTACCTGAAACCTCTCTCTGCCTTTCCCCCTCCTTCCCACTGCCCCCGCAGCCCTGGTCCTCACCTTATTCTGTGTGACCCCAGTCTCCACTTCTGACCTGTCTTTGTCTCCCCATCTCCAGGAGGCTGCCAGGGTCCTCTTCCCAAACAGCAGCTCGGCCCAGGACATTCCCTGAGCTAGGTGCCTCCCCGACTGCCCTACAGCCTTCAGGCTAAAGTACAAATTCCTAAGTGAAACACCTCCCTGGAGGCTCCGCAGCCATCCCTTCCTTCCTGCCCCGTGGTGTCCTTCAGTTATCAGTCACAACCACCTGCCCCAGCCAAGCCTTCAGAGAGTACTCTGAACTCTCTGAAGAACACACTGGACCACACTGTCTTGAGCCTGCAAAACCCTCTGTGCCTTTCAGTGTCTAGTGTCTTCTCACCAACATCTTCCCAACTTGACACTCAAGGGGCTAAAGCAGGAGGATTTGAAGTTCAAGGCCATCTTGAGCCAAATGCCGGGCAGTGGTGGCACACGCCTTTAATCCCAGCACTTGGGAGGCCGGCGGCAGGCAGATTTCTGAGTTCGAGGCCAGCCTGGTCTACAGCGTGAGTTCCAGGACAGCCAGGGCTACACAGAGAAACCCTGTCTCAAAGAAAAACAACAACGACCTTGTGGCAATAAACAGAAACAAAACCCAAGCCCTTCCTTTTAAAATCCTGTCACAAAGAACAGACGGGTGGTTCAAAGCAGAGCACTGGCCTGGTATAGGTGAGGCCCTGGGCTCTGTCCTCAGCACCATAAAAGCAAGTCTCGAATGCTTCTCACAGCAGACTGCAATCACCTCCGCTCTCACATCTACGCTGTGCTTGTGTGGTCTCCATTGCTTTACTCCTTAAGAGAGGGTGACTTTCTACGACCCTCACCTCATACTCTTAATTTTCTCCGGGATCATGCAAAGCTAAAGTGATCTGATCACTGCTTCTACTAAATTCTTCTGTATTTGTTATTCTGGTTTGATGAGACAGGGTCTCACACTGGAAGCTGAAATTGGACTAGAACTATGTAGGCCAGGCTGGCCACCAACTCACTGTAATCCTTCTGCCTCAGCTTCCTGAGTGCTGGCTGGAATTAAAGGTGTGAGTCACCACGCTTGGCTATTTTTAAAATTTTTTGTTTTACACTGGGCAGTGGTGGCTATAGGCAGATCTCCGTGAGTTTGAGGCCAGCTTGGTTTACAGAGCAAGTTCCAGGAGAGTCAGAGTTAAACAGAGAACCCTGCCATGAAAAGAAGAAAAATAAATACATAAATAAATAAATAAATAAATAAGAAAAGAGAAAAGAGAAAGAAAATTGCTTCCCTGTTTCCCCCTTTTTTTCGACAGTTCTGCAAGGCCAGGAGAGGGAGGCCTGAAGCCACAGTGCTCCTTCATGGCAAACCCCGCTCTCACTTCAGATCTCTGCTCCTTCCTGGATGGTGTGATGATGCTGGAATAGATTACAGGGAGAGATATATGAGGCTCTTAATTACTAATTTTCCCTGAGTTTTTGAAACAACATTTTTGTAGCCTTGACTGGGTCCCGCTGTCTCCAGCCTGGGCTTCAGCACGCCTAGGGTCTCTGGGACTAACGACCGGAATTGTAGCGCCACCTACTGGTCATTTTGAGGAAGTGGTCGAGGAGGAAGGGCCGGGGAGTCCACCAGATCAGCTGCCGGCCAGAGAGGGAACCAGAAATTAGGACAAACCTACAAAGGCGTCGGTGAGTGAATGTGAAAGAGACAACAAGGCAATTCCTGTATTTTCAGTCAGCCTCTCTGTCTGTCTTCTTCCCTTCAGGGTCCCACTGTGTAGCTGAGGATGACCCCAAACTTCTGATCCTCTCCCCCCAACTTCCCAATTGCTGAGACCACAGGCCTGCACCATCAGACTTAGTCCCTGCCTTTTATGTATCTTTTTGAGACAGGGTCTCACAAAGTTGCCCAGACAGGCTTTGAAGTTACCATCCTCCTGCCTCAGCTTCCTGCAAATAATAATGACTTACACGTATTTGTATGCCTACTTACAGATCTATCATTTTCCGTCCTACCTCACTGGGATTTGATGGAAGCCACGTGTGGTTTAAGTGACAAGTTATCATGTGACCCCAGAAGCACACAGCACGATATTGAAGTGAGGTCACTTTACGCAGTCGCTGCACAGTCCAAACTCTAACGAGTACCACTTTGTACTGACAGGCATGCGTGCATAGAAACGACGGGGGAGAGGGACTGCCAGTGAATGTCGTCTCCAGACACCTCCTTGGCACAAATACAAGCAACCTGAAATTGACTGACGTGAGAAACCACATAAGGAAAGTGGTCAGCCTCACTGTGACACGAGTTTGAAGCCGGCTCTGAAGAAAGGGGCTGGGTCTCTGGGCCCAGGTGTGTCAGAAACTGGTGCCAGAACACCATGAGTTATGGGCCACAGACTTCTGAGGCAGGCCTGTACCTGATTTTTGTATTTTATCTTCAGTTCAACATATGCCCCAACCTGTAAATTCAAGAGCTGAGCCTCTCTTGCGGCTTATACAGTTACATAAAGGATAACATGTTCTATTTAGATCAGCTCCATTTTAGCTGATAAATTAAAAAAAGAGTTTGAAAATACAATGTTTTATTGGGTTCTGTGGTGCTAGATCAAACATGGGGCTTCAAACATTCTAGGCAGGGGATCCACCACTGAGCACACAGAGAGTGGATAAATAAATGATTTATTTATTTGTGACAAGGGATCATGTTGGCCCTAATGAGACCTCAAACTCAATATGTAGCAAAGGCTTGCCCTAAATTCCTGCTCTTCCTATCTCTACCTCTTACCATTTGACACCATGCCTGACTCTTGTTATTTATTTTACAATTTCCCTTCCTTACTCCCCCCCCCCCCCAATACACACATTGGTTTTTCTATACAGGGTTTCCCTGTATATCCCTGGCTGTCCTGGACCGCCTAGAGCTCCACCTGCCTCTGCTTCCCTCCCATCTTTTTATTTGTGTGGAGTGGGACGTATACAGAGGAGGGATTCTCTTATTCTCTTCCATGTGGGTCCTCAGGAGCTATTGCACAATGGGCACATTTACCTGCTGAGCCATCTCCCTGCCTGTATCTACTGTACTCTTTTTTTTTTTTCCCGAGACAGGGTTTCTCTGTGTTGCCTTGGAACTCACTGTGTAGACCAGGCTGGCCTCAAACTCAGAAATCCACCTGCCTCTGCCTCCCAAGTGCTGGGATTGAAGGCGTGCGCCACCACCGCCCGGCACTACTGTACTCTTTGAGAGAAGATTTCACTATATTCCCTAAGCAATGTCTAACTAGAAATCCTCCTGTCTCAGCCTCCACAGTGCTGAGATTATAGTCCAAGCCTCCACTGGAATACAAGTTTTAAATACGTAAATGTTCGCTATTCCAGGGCTTAAATAGCACTGTAACCCAGTACAAAATCATCAGCTTGGTAAGAAAGCCCAAACAGGAGCACACCCACAAAGAATCTCGGGGCTTGTAGTTTAAAATACATTAAATACACATGAAAAATTACCCTCTCTGTTCCTGCCATTGAAATGTAAATGTGGTCTTTCTCCAAACTCTCCTGCCGGGTCCTGAAATTCCATTTGGAATTCCATCTCCCCATAGACGTCAAACTCATTACCTCTCTTCTCCTTGATAAGAATTCTCTGCCTGAGGCTTTTTGCAAGAGTTCTTTTTTTTTTTTTTTTTTTTTCCTGTAATGAACGCTCAGTGGCCCAGGCTTGTCTCTTTCCAGCCTGCTGGATGTAAGTGTCCCCTGATTAATGGACCTGCCAGCTCTGAGAGCTGATATCACACCCACAAAGGCTCAGCTGAAAAATGTCACTTCTTATCCCTGTTGTTCAAGCCCTTCCCTTCCTCGAGTTCTGTGAGCCTCCAGGGACACTCGATATTTCATGTGGGGTTTTGTTAGTTGTAAGGGTCACCTTATTAGTGACAAATTGAAGTAGATCATTGAATTATTTAACTCAGAAATAATTTCTTTTGTCAGACAATGTGATTTGCATGGCAAGCATAAACCACTTTTCCCTTTCAATTCTTACACTGCAATGTAACCATTTAAATCCACAGATTCACCACGCTAAGCAGCCTCTTGTTTTCATTAGTTGTTTTTAGTTTGACTGTTTGCTTACACATAGTATGTGCACCATGTGTACGTTTGTTGCCCTTGTAGGCCAGAAGAAGGTATTGAATTCCCTGGAACCAAGGTGACAGGCAGGTATGAGCCACCATGTAGGTCCTGGTTCTCTGCAAGAACACAGCAAGTATTCTTTGTTGATAGTTTTAAGATTTATTTATTTATTTCATGTATGTGAGTACACTGTAGCTGTCTTCAGACACACCAGAAGAGGCCATCAGATCCCATTACAGATGGTTGTGAGCCACCATGTGCTTGCAGAGAATTGAACTCAGGACCTCTGGAAGATCAGTCTTTGCTCTTAACCACTGAGCCATCTCTCTCTATTCCCTCCCCTTTTCTTACTCTTTATTAATAGTGTATGTAGCTGTAACAACATGTGAGAATGGAGGTCACAGGATAACCTGAAGGACTCTCTCCTCCTATCGGGTGTGTCCCAGGGAGCAAACTCAGGTTCTCGGGTCTGGGGGGAACACCCACTGAATGATCTCACCAGCCCCCAACACCATTATTTTTTTTTCTAGATTCCACCTAGAGGTAAATAAAGGCGTGTGTCTTAGGGTTTCTATTGCTGTTCTAAAACACCATAACCAAAATTAACTTGAGGAAGGAAGGGTTTATTTCATTTTACAGCTTGTAGTTCATCATCCCACAAATTCAGGGCAGGAACTCAAGGCAGGAACCTGGAGGTAGGAGCTGACGCAGAGTCCATGGAAGGGTGCTGCTTACTGGCTTGCTCCCCATGGTTTACACACCTGCTCTCTTGGTTTTTTTTTTGTTCTTGTTTTTCAAGATAGGGTTTCTTTGTGTAACCCTGACTGTCCTAGAAGTAGCTCTGTAGACCAGGCTGGTCTTGCACTCAAGAGGTCCACCTGCCTCTGCCTCTCCCTTGCTGGGATTACTGGCATGAGGTGAGGACCACTCAGTGTTTCAGCCTGCTTTCTTTTAGTACCTAAGACCAACAGCCCAGGGATGGCATAACACACAGTGAGGTGGGCCCTCCCCCATTAATCATCAATCAATAAAATTCCCCACAGGCCAATTTGGTGTGGGGGTTTTCTCAAATGACGTTCCTTCTTTCCAAATGACTCTGGCTTGTATCAAGGTGACACAAAATTAGCAGGTAAAGCTTTCATTAGTAGAATTACTCGAGAAGGAAAAAAAATTCTTCAGGGCTGGTGAGGTGGCTCAGTGGGCACAGGCTAACACTGCAGAGCCTGGTGGTCTGAGGTCGTTCCCCAGAACCCACATGGTGGAAGGGAAGAATCGAGCCCCAGCCTCCTTGCAGAGGGCCACACATATGCACACCCCATACACACACAAGATAAATGAATGAGTGTAATAAAAATAGAGTGCTTTCTACAAGCCCTGGTGGACTTACTCTGTGATGGAGTGCTTGCCTAGCACACAGGGAGGCTGGGATCCATCACCAGCACCATGTACACACCGAGTCAAAGGCATGGAATCTGGAGCAATAGAATGTGGAGCAAAAACCAAGGGCACGCATGTGCTTTGACGGTTTGTTTTGCCTACCCTTGTATTTAGCTGCTGATAATATTCAGCGGCAGAAACAGAGCTTTCTAACTCCAGATGAGTGGAATTAGGGGATGCTCCACACGGGTGCATAGACGTTGTTATTCTAGGGAAATGATGGGCAGTTGGGTAGAATAATTTCAAGAGGATTGAAGACTAGTGATCCCAAAGTCGTAAAACAATTTTTTATCCTGAAAGTTGTGTTCCCTGGTGTGAATGAAGTACAAATGTAATTGTGCTGGGGCCCAACCAGGATAACCAAAGCAGGAGATGGCCAGATGGCTTGTGAGTTAAAGTGCTTGCTATCTTATCCCCAAAGCCCTGGTCTAAGGAGAGAACCAACTTCAGAAAGCTGTTATCTAACCTCCATGCATGTGCCTATACCAACAGACATCACACACACACACACACACACACACACACACGTGTGCTAATAATAATAACAACAACAACAACAACAATAACAACAACAACCACCACCAAAGCGAACCCTAACTGGGCATAATGTTGTTACACCTGTGGGCCCAGCACTTGGGAGGTTGAGGCAGGAGGATCCTGAGTTCAAGGTCAGCTCGAACTCAGAAGGAGCTTGGCTACAGAAGGAGACCCTTTCTCAAAACAAAACCAACAAAATGGCTTCTTCCAGTTGCCTGAAGAATATGCCTTAGACTTGCTTTTCTTTTCTTTCCCTCCTCTCTTCATTTCTTTTCTTTTCTTTTTTCTTTCTTCTCTTTTCTTTTCCTTCCTTCCTTCCTTCCTTCCTTCCTTCCTTTCTTTTCCAAGACAGTGTGTTACTATGTAGCCCTGGCTGTCCTGGCACTCACTCTGTAGTTCAGGCTGGCCTTGAACTCACAGAGATCTGCCTTCTTCTGCCTCCCAAGCACTGGGATTAAAAAGGTGCACCACCTTGCCCAGCAGACTTGCTTTTGTAAGTAATCCAAACCTGAAACAACAGGATTCCGTCCACTTGACGTGATACCCCTGTCAAGTTGCTGCCTCTCAACACTGTCGAGAATGGCGACTAAATTTCTGTGTGATCTTTGGAAGGAAGGATACAAACCAGAGCAGGGCCTCACCAAATTGGAGCAACATCTAGACTTCTAGACTTCCTAAAGGGACTGGGGTTGGAGTTCAATAGAGCTCAGCCCTTGCCTAGCTTGCCCAAGGTCATGACCAAGAAATAAATCAACAATAAAGCATCAGCCACAAATAGGACAGTGGTGATGAGAACAGAGCCTGGGAGAAGTCTCAGTGATAAGACACTCACTCAACTGAGTGCAGTGTGCAAACGCTCACAAAAGAGAGCAGACCTGTGTCTTTCTAAAGCAGAGACTATAAAGACTTCAGCCAGCACTCCAGATACTAGAACGCCTACCAAACACTAAAGCAATGGATACAATGATTGCCTCCTCATTTTGTTACTTTGTCCTAAAATTCACCTCTGGTAATAAATACTCCTCTAGTGAATTGTCTTAAACTATCTGACAAACACCAAAGGCAAAGTAACTTAAGGAGTAGAAGGATTGGGACTCCTCCCAACTCAGGGTGCTGTTAATTACACCATGCAGCTGCTGCGTGTCACCTGCTGACAGATTTACTACAGCAGTAACGCTGTTTTCCCATCAGCGATGCCATGCCGATATTTTTAGTGCTGGCTTATTAGAATTGGGTGGGTGCCCTGTGATTCCCCCCGCCCCTTGCCTCTGAGCTGGGAATCCGTGACTCAATGTCCTTATTCTGCTTAGTTTATTGTCTGCAGAGGAATTAGTCATTTCTGGGCAATAACTGGAGACTGCAGTGGGCATTTCAAATCTGAATCACAGTTTTCAGCCTTAACCGTAGTCATCGTGTGATGCTCATGAGTAAGCAGAAATAAACAATCTGCCTCCTTTATTTGTGCCCCCCCCCCAACACCCGGCTTCTATCCTTTCATGTAAATGTCACACGCTGATGGTGACAATACAAAGTAACCTTGCTGGGGCCAGCTTCAGTGGCTCATCCACCTCTTCTTGGCAATCTCCTACCAGGCACTGCTTACTGATGGATCTGCTGAATGCAGTCCAATATATTATCCTCCAGTGAACTTTAAGTGAGATACATCTGAGTTTAAAGCTTAAGCACTTTAAATGTGAGGCACAAACAATGGTGAAGTAAGCAGAGGGGAGATGGGAAAAACAGTCAAACTTGTAAAGCAAGGCATGGAAGTCAGAGACGGTCTACTGACACGGGAAAGCGTGCTCAGGAGTGTCTGCCCGTGGATATGAGTTCAGAGAGTGCTATTCTAGACTCCTGTGTTGCAGGACAAAGGATCGTATGAGGAACACACAGTTAGGAATAGAAACAGAAGCTGGCATGGCAGTATATGCCTTTAATTCCAGCACTTGGGAAGCAGAGGCAAGTTAGATCAAGGTAGGGTTCAATGCCAGCCTGGTCTACAAAGAAACACGGCAGGACCCAATGTCCAAATGGCTGGAGAGATGGCTCAGGGGCTAAGAGCACTGGTTGCTTTTGTAGAGGACTTGGGTTTGATTCCCTACAACCATGTGGTGGTTCACGACCATTGATAGCATGGTGGCTCACGACTGTCTGTAACAAGCTGCAGTTACCAGAGATCAGATGTACTCTTCTGGCCTATGTGGACATGAGGTACACATGCGGTACACATATGTACATGTAGGCAAAAACATTTATACACACTAGAAAATAAATATCATTAAACAAACAAACAAACTGACGTCTAAAGTAGCCGTTAACCAACAATAGCTCCTCACGCAGAGGTGGGCTGGCCAGTGCTGATGCAGTGACCACGGGTTCTGCTTTGTGCATTGACAGTTGCTCCTTTTGACCCTTTGAGTCAGGGTCTTTCTAAGTAGCCTGAGCAGATCTTGACCTTAGCTCCTCCTGCCTCCGCCGTCCAGTACTAGGGTGACAGCTGTGTACCATCACACGTAGCTCCTTCCTGGATGATTTGTTTGTATCTATCTGTCTGTCTGCATTGCTTCAGGTTTTGTGCAACTGCTCTGTCCTCCATCTTCCTTTAAGGATTAACTCTTTGGGTTTCAGGAATTAGGAAGTATAAAAGCTGGAGGCCCTACTGTCCTGGGACTCCTTACATACCTGGCAATTAGCTCTTCAGCCATGTGTCTAGTTAATTGCTTTCACCTGAAGGGTGACAAAGCCTTTTGCTTCTGAGACAGGGACGAGTGGCTGCATCTGAGCCTAGGTCCCTAGGTCATTCCCCAAGGGCATTCCCGAGCTGCCTTTTCAGGCACTTACATCCCAAATGGCACAAGGTCCCACATTTTAAAGAACTCTTGAGTTTTGGTGTGGTTTCCTGATAGGGTTTTTCTGTGTGGCCCTGGCTGTCCTGGAACTCACTCTGTAGACCAGGCTAGCTTTGAACTCAGAGATCTACCTCCCTCTGCCTCCTGAGTGCTGGGATTAAAGGCGTGCACAACTACTACCTGGCTAACCTCTGAGTTTTCAAGGGAGTCCGGAGTGATTTCACACCAAAGAGCTGGCACCATGCCTCCTGCTTCTGGGGGAATCCCTTTCATGGGGGAAGATGGGGATAGCTACCTCTTTTCCTTTTTGTGCTTTTAGTTATATTTTAAATTTTATCGTATCTGTGTGTGCTCATGCACGGGGGGGGGGGGGGGGGGGGGTATGTATGTCTTCGCATACAAGTGGCCATCAGAGGACAGCTTGAGAAACTCAGCTGTCTCTTTCCCACTGTGTGGGTCCTAGGTTGTCATCTTTGGGAGGAAGTCTGAGCCATCTCTCTGGCCCTCTCTTTTCTTTTATCAGTTGAGAAATGAGCTTCCTAAATCTTTCACTTATGGTGTGGTCCATAGCCTGTGTAGATCAGCCAAGAGGCCTATGGGAGGCTCAGGAGACAGCAATGCATTTATTACTTAACATCCAGACAAAAGTCACTAAGAAGCCTGTGAGATCCTGAGCAGTGGCAGCAGGCTAGATCCCTCTCCCTTCCCTTATCCAGTGCCTAGGAAGGAATCTTGCCAGAGTGCCGATTCCTCCCGTGGGCCTCAAAAGGAGCTGGGAGAACAGACTATCTGGCTGTTCTGCTTGTGGGCCCTTTCATCACCGAGTGTCTAGCTAAACACTGGGGAGAGACGAGACTGATAGGAAATACCTGCAACCCCAATATTCAAGCAGCTGAGGCAGGGGGATCATGAGTTTGAGGCAAGCCTGGGCCACACAGCTCAAGGCCAAACCACACAGGTACAACCTAACCTATTTCATTCTCCTTTAAGACTAAAAGGACACAGAAAAGAGTAGCAGAGGTGTGTTCCTGTCAGCTTTTACAAAGTCCTGTTCCAGACCCTCAAAAAAATAAATAAAATAAAAATCTGCATTTGCTAGGATTGCAGGTGACTCCCAGGAAAGACTGCCTCCAGGGAGAAGACCATCATCTGTGACTGTGACGGTGAACTGAATCCTGGAGCAGGATCAGTTACCTCCTGGGAGCTAGCTGGTTCCTTCGGGCAGGAAGGACTGCTGTTACCACCGTGGCCAGCCTGCAACTTAATTATGCAGCGCTCTCCTCCCTGCCCCACGGGGGTTTCTGGACCCTCTGCTCCTCTTCCCACATGCGCAGGTTAAATCCCCACTGCATTTCAGCAGCCCTCATCTCTTCAGCTGGCATTTAGGGATGGGGAGCTGAGCCCAGTCACCCTCCTCTAGCAATCAGAACTAAGGCATTCATTCAGAAGCCTAAGCCTGCCTCTCCAAGCCATGGGGTGCCAAGACTGCACCCTAATTCTGCAGAACAGGAGCTACTGGTCTCTCCCTAAAGATGCCAGGTAAAAGACACCCAGCTGAATTTGAGTTTCAGGTAAGCCACACAAACATTGTTTAGCACAGGTATATAGCCAACACTTTGTGAATTAATACTCCAGAAATTATTCATTGCGTACTAGAAACCTAAGTAAACTAACTGGCCGTCCTGTGTTTTTGTTTCCTAAATCTGGCACTGATGACATCCAGGGAAGACCTGCTAGCAGAACCTTGGGACCACTGAGGGAGTGAGGTATGAAAGGATATTGGTTTTCTTTTCCTTCATTTTCAGATGCTTAGAAGAGACGGTGCCCGACATAGTGAGTCGGGAGATGTTCGTATCTACACATTTAGTTCCCTACTGGTTTACCAAATGTCTATTTAGTATACTTTAAAGATGTTAAGATATATTTTTATGTATATGAACTCTTGCCTGTATGTATGAGTACCACACACATGCCTGGTGCCTGTGGAGGTCAGAAAAGGGTGTTAGCTCCTCTAGAACTGGAGTTTCCAATGGTTATGAGCTGCCACGTCAATCTAGAAAGTGAACCCTGGTCCCCTGCAAGAGCAATCAGTGTTCTTATCTTCTGGGCCAGCTCTCCAGCCCCCCATGGTCAGAGATGAAGTCTTTAGGGCCCAAGAAGCAATTAGAACAGTAAAATCTTCTTCTCTTCTGTTTTAGTAGTTTATTATTTTAAAGTATTTATGTACGATGTGAGTACATGCACACGTTATGAAGTGTCCTCTCCTCGGAGTCTAGAGATGTTGGGTCCCCCGGGAGCTAAAATTACAAATGGCTGTGAACTTCCCACTGTAGGTGCTGGGAACTGAGCTCAGGGCCTTCACAAGAACGACAAACACTCTGAGTGCATGAGCTAGCTTGCTAGTCTATACCCCACATTTAAAAGTTAGCATTTCGCTGGGCAGTGGTGGCGCACGCTTTTAATCCCAGCACTTGGAAGGCAGACGCAGGCAGATTTTTGAGTTCGAGGCCAGCCTGGTCTACAGAGTGAGTTCCAGGACAGCCAGGGCTACACAGAGAAACCCTGTCTCGAAAAAAACCAAAACAAATAAATGAGTAAATAAATAAAGGTAGCATTTCACAGAGTATCCTGAACTGATCTCCGAATCGAGACCCTCTTCATCTGGCCTTCCAAGTGCTGGGATATGTGTGTGTATTGTTATACTTAGCTAAAAATATCATATAAATGAAAGTTGCCAAGTTTAGGTGATAAAGTGGGCAAGCAACGTAAGTGGGACAGGGGCCTCCTGCCTTCCTGGCGCCTTCTACTGGTCTATTTCTGTCTCTAGCCAGTGACAGAATAAGTCCCTTTCCTTTAGTTTAGATTTATTAATTTACTTATTTTGTATTTTTATGAGATAGAACTCATGTAGCTCAGGCTGGCCCTCAACTTGTTAAGTACCCAAACTCACTTTGAATTCCTGATCTTCTTGCTTCTGCTTGGATTATAGGCATATACCATCAAAGTTGATCTAGATTTCTTTTTTAGACAGGGTCTTATAAAATCCTCCTGCCTCAGCCTCCCAAGTGCTGGGATTACAAGTGTGTGTTCCACTCTTGGCTTCTTTCTGGTTTCTTGTTTGTTTGTTTGTTTTGTCTTTCGAGACAGGGTTTCTCTGTGTAGCCCTGGAATTCACTCTGTAGACCAGGCTGGCCTCGAACTCAGAAATCCGCATGCCTCTGCCTCCCAAGTGCTGGGATTAAATGTATGCACCAGCACTGCCCAGCTTTTTTTGTTTTGTTTTGTTTGTTTTTGTTTTCTTGCCTTTCTGTCTTAAGTTTGAAATTTCCTCATCTATAATTTGAGTCTGATTATTTCCTTCCTGATCAATTTGCAGGAGTGTAGCAATCAAGCCTGACTGAGTGGGAAAGATCTCTGAAGCAACAGAACACAGTTCATTCTTATAGACAGCACAGAGGTAGGACCAGACTCACCAGGGGCCGTTGGCTGTAGAAGCCAGCCATCCTCTGAGAGGCATTTGATCTTAGTCTTGGTCAAAACAGTTTATTCTCTTCCCCCAGTTGCCATCTCTGAGCTTTTCCTGATAATTATACTTAGAAACAAATACCTATTTATAAACAGGTTTTGAACAGAAACTAAGACCTGTGCTATACTGAAAGTCACACCCAGAGTGGGTGGCCAAGATCTTGAGATGCAAACCATCAGGTGACTCTGGGAAGTGCCTCACCTACTCTGCTAAGGTTTCTTCTCCCATGAACAACAGAAACTAAATCTGACCCATTGACATTTAAACTCAAAAGACACAGGGTGGCTTGTGTGATTCAGGGGAAAACCAGACGAGCAGCCCAGGAGAGGCAGGAACACAGGGACCCCTGGGAACTGATTTCTCACCTGCTGAGAGGGTCCAACCTGAGTCTATCCGGCCCATTTCCTCATGCTCATCTCCATTCACTGCTGATGTCAGGGACAGAAAGCAGCCTGAATAACAATATACAGCTGTCTTGTGTGATGGCTACTCTGGAGTGAGGGGTCTTGGGTGGATCTGAGACATAGTTAACGATCCAAATCTCTATTTTGCACACCTATCTGTGTGTGTGGCTGGGGGTCAAACCCGAGACCCCACACATGTCTAGGCTCTACCCTTCAGCTATATCCCTCAGCCCTGATTTTTTGGCTCTTCAGAACCAGATGGCTGCTTTCACTCCAAACAGATCCTCCCAACAGTGTTGCAAAAGGAAGGCGGCAACAATGTCGTAGCCCCTTGCCTAAGACCTTCCAACATCTTCCTCTTAGCGTTCGTGGTCGTAACTGGGTCAAATGCTCACCTCTACAATAGGGAAGGCTGCCGGGCAAGTGTTGTGTAGCAAGAGAAGAGCAGGCAGGAATCGTCTTAGACCAGGGCTCCATCTCCTGGACTGTCATGACTGACCCGTAACTGAGTTGGTCTAAGGAAGAAGGGCTAACAGCTCTCAAGAAACAGCTTCCCAGTTGCCTCTTTAAGGCCACCATGCCCGAGTGACCATGAGGTTCTTGAAATTCTTCCCTTGGAGAGATGTCTACTCCCTCCCTCCTACAGTTCCATAACAAAACAAGGTATAAGTCCACGAGATTTACTCTGGGGAACCATAAGCTTATTAGGCTTACTTAAGAGTAGGGGGAGGGGTTATAGACGTGAGCGTGGGGTGACAATAAAGCAGCCGCACTAGACGGTCTACACGGAGCATGGGTGACTCCCGCTCTGCAGAGGGTATCCTCCTCCCTTCCTCCCTCCCCGCCTCTGTCTATCCCAGAGACCCTGAGACCACAAGTAACTAAGACAGAATTACCTATGACTGGCTAGGGATGGAGGTAGCTGGATACTCAGGTGAGGGTCCTATGACTCCCCCCACCCCTTCCTTCTAGGAGGGGGAGTCAATGGTTAACAATCCCAGCTGTGATGATCTTTGGTGAGCCGAACAGGAAATGGTGGCCGTCTGCCTCAGGATAGCTAGCCCTGCATAACACCATGCAAGATGGAAAGACAGTCCTCCCAAAGGATCCTGGGACTAGAGGCCAGAGGAAAGGAGATGGATACTGTGTCATATATTTTGTTTGTTTTTTGTTTTTTATTCCTTAGAGACAAGGTTTCTCTGTGTAGCCCTGGCTGTCCTGGAACTCACTCTGTAGACCAGGCTGGCCTCGAACTTAGAAATCCACCTGCCTCTGCCTCCCAAGTGCTGGGATTAAAGGCGTGTGCCACCACCGCTTGGCTGATTTTTTAATGTATTCATTTAACATATTCTCCTCTTAGGATCGCCTGTGGTATATCCCAAGAGTTCTAATAATTTATGCTTTTGTTTGCACTTGATCCTAGGAGTTTTAAATTTTCTTCCTGGTGTCTATAAGGACCTGTAACCTTCTTTGTAGAAGCAAAGATATTCTAAAGAGCTGGGCGGTGGTGGCGCACGCCTTTAATCCCAGCGCTTGGGAGGCAGAGGCAGGCAGATTTCTGAGTTTGAGGCCAGCCTGGTCTACAGAGTGAGTTCCAGGACAGCCAGGGCTACACAGAAAAACCCTGTCTCAGAAAAAAAAAAATATTCTAAAGAAAGATGCTTATGCCTTACCCCTCGGACTATAGAACAAGTAACCCCAAGGAATTAGAATGTCCCCAGGAGTCTCAAGTAAGCATGGGAAAGGCTATAGCCTGGCGCTAGGCAGAGAGGAACCTGTCACCCAGGAAAGTCCTGTACTCACCTGTGACAACCTGTCCGACCACCTTGCAGGGTCAATGGAGTTGAAATAATGATAGAACGGAACCGTGCTTTGACCGGAATGCTTGGCCACACATCCGAGTCTTTCTGTTTAAACCTAACCCTCACGTGAGCACCTTGAAGAAGGACTTGGAGGTTCACTAGATCTATCTCCTTATTTGTTCCTCTTCCCAATGTGGTCACACTGAATAGATCCTTTTCTGCTTCACTAGTACCATCACTATCACAATTACTATTACCATTACACTATTACTATTACTATCACTATTACCATTACACTATTACTATCACTATTACTATTACCATTACTATCACTACACAATCACTATCACCAACACTATCACTATCATTATCACAATTACTATCACTATTACTTTCACCATTACTATCACTATCACCATCACCAACACTATCACCATCACCAACACTATCACCATCACCAACACTATCACCATTACTATCACTATTACTTTCACCATTACTATCATTATCACCATTACTAACACCATCACTATCACCATCACTATCAACATCACCATGATTACTATCACCATTACTATCACTATTACTTTGACCATTACACTATCACTATCACCATCACTATCACTGTCGTTATCACAATTACTGTCACTATTACTGTCGCCATTGTACTACCATCACTATCACAATTACACGGTTACTCTCCTATTGTCTCCTTAGTGGGGCTACTGAGTACGAATGATTGAAACAGGCTTATTAAGGTTGCCAGGACCCCAAGTTTTGACTCTACAAACACCCTGGTAACTATTTTGGCAGGCTGAGCTGGGAGAAGAGACATGTTTAAGGTGTCAACCACACAGAGGCAGGAACTGTCTGACTCCAGAAATGTTTGTTTTTCCACTTCTCACGACACAAAGAAGGGAGCGTTCGAACTCTCGTTTTAGGCTTAGCAGAAGTAGGATCAGTGTTCCGTGGGCTTTGCTTCCCTTTGCTTTCAAGGGTTTTGGGATACATCAGGGTCCAGGAAGCAAGGGAGGAAGAAAGGGACTGGTGACCACGCAGTGACTTGACCACGCTATAGACAGCTTCAGGCCATAGAGTAACTAGAATACTCCCTATAGGACACTGAGCTAGGAATCTCTATTTAGAAGGAGTACTTTTTAAAATTAGAGTGAATTCCTGGTGTGCACACGCAGACGTGTGTGTGTGTGTGTGTGTGTGTGTGTGTGTGTGTGTCTGGCATGTAATTCATTCCAGATTAGCTGGGATACAGTTCAGAGAAATTAATATGCTGTGTATGTAATCTCCATTTGATCTCCATTTGTACAATCTCTGCAATGTAAATATGAGCCAAACAAATCAGGAACACAAATAGTGGGGGTCCCGGATGATCAGTTCAGTCCAAGAATGGACATCAAGTTTCAGCATCTCGTCTGCTTTTGCTATTTCTGGGCCAGACTTGTAAAAAAATTCCCTAGTGGAGAGAAGGTGGACTGGAAAGATGGCTCAGAAGTTAGAAGCATTGGCAATACTTAGAATGAACACACCCAGATGTCAACTCATATCAGTCTGAAACTCCAGTTTAGGAGATCCAATGCCTTCTTCTGGCCTCTCATAGAACTAGGTAAGCATGTGATGCATAGAAATGCAGGCAGACAAAACACAAACACACACACACACACACACACACACACACACACACACTAGTTCCTTTATCTGGTCTCTCATTAATGGCCTTTCTTCCATACTCTTTTGAGCTCTTCGGGCTCTGTTGCACAGTTTGGGCTATGTGCCATTTGTAGTTTTCTTGACCTATTTGAATGACAGGAAAGTTTGAAATATGTTGATCTTTGGGGCTCTTTGGCATCATTAGGGTTCTGTTGAATTATCTGGGACACAGGGAAACAAGACTGTTGAATATATCTAACTTATAATTTAAATAAACCATTCAAAATACTAAGCCAGGTATGGTGGCACACACCTTTAATCCCCGAATTTGGGAAACAGAGACAGGAGGTTTGCTGTAAATTTGAGGCCAGTCTGAACCACATAATAAGTAGGCCAGCCAGGGTTACATGGTGAGACCCTGTATCAAAACAAAAACAAAGGAACAAACTTAAAATATTGAGTCTGTTGTGCTTGGTGGCCCCTAGGAGAATTTAGGCTGACAGGTTTTTTGTTTGTTTGTTTGTTTGTTTTTTGTAAACTTACCTGAATGTAGTCTGAACCAATGTGATGGTTTGGAGTAACCACAAGAATCTAGCTACAGTGGACATTCGCCGTTGTCCACTCCAGAGGGTTAATCCTGAGCATGGTGGTAGGTGCCTTGGATCTCAGCCCTTGGCAGGTCTTGGATCTCTGAGGCAGAAACGGACCAGAGTGTGACCTCAACAAAGGAGTATGTTTATTAGCACACACACAGAAGGGCAACCTCTCTCTGCCAGGGGAAAAAGCTAGCTGTGACCCTTTACAGGGGTGAGATGAGGGGCCTGGGTGTGAGGGCTTGGGTGCAGCCATGGGTGGGGATTTGTCATCCTTGCAGTCTCTCCTTCCTGAAATTGTTTGCTTGAGGCAAGACAGACTATCAGACATTCCTCTGGGGGGATGACCACTAAGGGCTGAGCAGGCTCAGCCTTAATCTCACAGAAATCCTGTTCTCACACAGGAGGCAAAGGCTAGCTCCAGACCAACTAAGACTACATAAGGAGGGAAAAAAAGGAGTTAATCCAGTGGGGTAAGTCAGTCACTTGGTCAAGGTGATCCACCTTAAGCCAGGCTGAAGAGATAGAAGGAATTCTTAGCCCTTTAATGAGATAATGCACTCTCCTTTTCCAGAATTCCCTCCCCTTAACCATCTCTCTAAGTCACCATGAGGTGTTGGGTCTGCCTGCCTGTCTGAGGCCTGACTCAGACAATTGAAGCGTTTGTTTCCTTTGCTTCTCTCCTAATCTGATGCCCTGTGTTTTCTCTCTGTCTCTGTCTCTCTAGCTTTCTCTCTCTTTTTTTTCTTCCTTTTAATTTTTATATCCCAATCACAGCCCCCCTCCTCTCTTCCCAGCCCCGCCCTTACAAATCCCTCTCCCATCCCCACCCCCCACACCCAGGCTATGAGTACTTGTCCACCTCTGTACCAGCTTAGCTCAAATGCCCTGGTTTTCTCTCTTCTTCCCCTTCAACTTCCTTCTCTAAGCAGCTGCAGATATTTACAGATTGCCTGCCCTGGGGGTTTTTCTCTCATAAACATGCTCTGGAGTCCAGTTATCTTTTATTTCTTTGGGTTTTTGTTTGTTTGTTTGTTTTGTTCTGGTGGTTTTTTTGTTTTGTTTTGTTTTTTGAGACAAGGACTCACATTGTAGCCCTGGCTGTCCTGGAGCTCACTATGGAGACCAGGCTGACTTCAAACTCATCGATTCATCAACCTCCACCCCCTCACCCTGAGTGCTGGGATTAAAGGTGTACACCACCCCAGTTGGTCCAAATTCTTTTAGTAATTAGACTAAGGACTTCAAGAGGGAATCCCAATTGTCCCAGTAACACATAGTAACCATGAAGGGACTCCCCCAAATTTCTGTTAGCAATTGCTTTGTGTCATTTTATACCTAAAACAAGCCTACCTCTAATGCCCCTGAAATGTACACAGCAAATTTCTGGTCACTTCGCTTTTTTGAAATTTACTGATTTTTTTTTTTTTTTTTTTTTTTGGCTTTTTCAAGACAGGGTTTCTCTGTGTAACCCCTGCTGTCCTAGAACTCATTCTGTAGACCAGGCTGGCTTTGAACTCAGAAATCTGCCTGCCTCTGCCTCCCAAGTGCTGGGATTAAAGGCATGCACCACCACTGCCTGGCAACTCACTGAATTTTAAATTACTATTTTTGGCATTCCTAATTTAAAATGTGTGTGTGTGTGTGTGTGTGTGTGTGTGTGTTCCAAGGATAATTTTTGACCTGTGGCCTCTGGTTTTGCCTCTCATCTGTTGAAAATGCAGTTAACTAAAAGTAGAGGAATTAACTGTAGAATTTGAGACAGAAGATATTGAAAAGTTAATTTTGAACTTCCTTCCTGATAGAATGATTTAGAGTCTGGCACTTTCAAATGTTAATTCTAGAAATGAGCTGATAAGAAATTCTCAGTACAGGATTTACAAGAGAGGTAACAACATAATTTACCAAGAAAGTTTAAAATAAAAGCTGGTGATATTAATGTGTCATGAGTAGAGTTTAGATTTAACTACGTGTTGAAAGACCTGATAAATAAAAACTGCCTGTTTTAGTTTGGCTTCTGTTGCTGCAATAAAACACACACCAACTTCAGGGAGGGGTTGGTTTTTCATAGATATCTCAATGATAGTCCATCATAGAGGGAAATCAGGGCAGGACATCAAGACAGGAACCTGGAGGCAGGAGCTGAAGCAGAGATCACAGTGGCCTGCTGCTTGCTGGCTTGCTCCCCATGGCTTGCTCATCATACTTTTTTTTTTTTTTAACACATCACAGGACCACCTTCCCGGGGTGGGGGTTGGAGGTGAAAAGGAGTAACTAAAGCTTAGGACCTGTGCTGGCCAGGTAGAAGAATTATAAGTCTGAAAATCCAGCACAAGCTTGCCCACATAGGCCTGGGAATGAGCAAGCAAGCTGTTGAACATTCTGGGAACTAGCAGGCCAAGAAGAGATAGATAGGACATGTCTGAGTGGGCTCAGGCAAGCAGGGACCTGTCTGGGCAAGATGACCCAACTGAATGATGAGGTATGGTTGGAGCCAGCCAGATGCCCTGCTGCCTCAATACCACCCTTAGTAATTTCCCTATGCTCTGATCTGCACGTATTCTAGCTGGATTTGAATTAGCCAATTATATATTGCCATGCTAATTCCTTTGTTCCCCTAGACCTCCTTCCTATAAAAACCCCTAACCCCTGAGCCTCGAGGTGGATCCCTCTGTCTCCTGTGTGAGATATGGGTCCACCCGGAGCTCCGATATTAAACTACCTCTTGTGTTTATATCAAGACGGTCTCTCGTGCTTCCTTGGGTGCACGTTCTCCTGGGACTTGAGCGAGGGTCTCCCTACGGGGGTCTTTCAGAGGGATGGAAAAAGGAAGCCTCCCTCTTTGCCTCTTGCTCTCAACAGAAAGTCCATTCTTGTGTGTGTGTGTGTGTGTGTGTGTGTGTGTGTCTATGTGTCTGTATTGTGTGTCTATGTGTGTGGTGGTGTGTGTGTGTGTGTGTGTGTGTGTGTTGGCATCAGCACAGAAGTTGTAGAAACCATGTCTCTGGAGCATAGCATTTCAATCGTATGGGCTACTTCCAAATTCATATATAGAATAGAATATTTCTATAGAGAATACTCAGAGATGCATTCTATAAGTTTTGTTCCTCTGGAGAACCCTGACTAATGCTCCTGTGCTTACGTGTTTCTCATTGTACTACTACAGAGGACGTCACCAATGAGCTGTGAGGCTCTTGGCAACTAGGATGTCCACACAAGTTTTGTCTTTGAATATGCTCAATATAGTCACACAAATATTATTCTCTCCTCTTCCTCTTCCTCTTCTTGTTTTGGAGACAGAGTTTCTTTGTATAGCTTTGGACGTTTTGGAACTAGCTCTGTAGACAAGGCTGGCTTCAAACTCACAGAGATCTGCCTTGCCTCTGCCTCTCAAATACTGCGATTAAAAGCATGCATCACCACCCCCTGGCTAGGAATATAACTTCTAACAAAAGAACACATTACGCTTTTATCTACTTTTACTCTATGTATATGGGTATTTTACTGATTGTATGTCTATATACCATTACCTAGTGCCCATAGAGGCCAGAAGAGGGTATCAAATACCTTGGGACTTGATTTACAGAGAGTGTTAGATTGGATTGTTGGAGGTGACTTGAAAATAAAAGAAAGAGATAGATCTTTACAGAAGCAGATTGCCTTTTATTAGAACAATGACAGGCAGCCATCTCTCCATTCTGTTTTTATAGGGCAGAAAAATGGCACTTTGGAGGTGGGAGGTTCCATCTGCGGCTCTGCTCCACTGCAATCTCTGAGCTGTGTTGGTGGGCTGACTTTCTTGTCAGGAGCTTCCCAGCTTCTAACTGTCTGCAGATGTTATTAACATTTCAAACTTCCTGTTTCTCAGCTCACTTGAGGATGTAAGGTCATTAACCCTTCAGATAGCGCCACGTGGGTGCTGGTAAGTGAACCTGTGTCCTCTGGAACAGTAGCCAGAGTTCATAGCCACTAAGTCACTTCTCCAGACCTCAGGGCAGACAGAATTAAGTTCAAGGATAGTTCCATGTAAGTCTGGTCTTAGAGTCACTCTTATACCTCTTAAATTAATTGAAGTTGGACATAACATGTTTATTTACTCTAAATATTGGCAACATCACCCTTCCAGGAAGGGATCAGATCTCATTCCCCAGTGACAATTGGCAGTCAAAACTAGACCACCAGATTAATTGATGCCTTCAGAGAAATTTGTTCAGAGAAAAGAGGCGATATTTTTAGAATCAAAATAGAGTCCAACTGGCCAATGGTACTTGCTTTCATTCTAGCATTTAATAGGCTAAAGAAGGAAGATCACAAGCTTGGCTCTAGCCTTGGATTCATAGAGAGACCTTGTTCTGAAGCCAACAAAAATGGAATCACTTGTGCCTGCCCTTCCAAAAGGAACCAGAGCTGAGCCCGGTGGCTCACACCTTTAATCCTAGTACTTGGGAGGCACAGGCTAATGGATCTCTCTGAGTTCAAAGCTAGCCTGGTTTTATAAATCAAGTCAGTTCCAGGTCAGCCAGGAATTCTTAGTTAGATCCTGTCTCCAAAAACCAAAACCAAAATAAACCAACAGCAAAACCCAACAACAATAGGGACAAAGAACTAAAGCCAAAAGGTCCTGGAGAAAACAGTCCTCTTGCATGGCTACCCACCACTAGCTGAACGTCCCCAGCCTTGGTTTTTCCCTGCTTCCGTTCCTGAGGTTTGATTCTGGCGCAGGCATATCTCAGGAATTCTCACACTAAGTCCCTCAAGATCTAGGTCTGAAAATAGGACTGTAACTTATCCTGGCCAAGCTATTCTAAAAAAAGGATCGGCACAGGCTTCAATTGCCACATTGTTGAGACAACAGACCCCAAAGACCAGGAATTTCCTCAGGAATCTCACCCTGGGGCAGGAAAAGGCTGAAGCCTGGTGCCAGACAGAAGAGGAATCTGTCTCCCAGGAAGAGACTTCACGCAGTTCTGACAACTTGTCAAATGCCTTTAGGGACAGACTGTAACTTAGACACTGAGCATCAAAAATGGATGGGTGGGACTGTGGGTGGGGCTGTGAGTGGAACCAACTTTGACAACACTACATAGCTCTTCCCCTCTATTTAAACCTGAACCCCATGTCAGTATCTCAATACCATCTAAAGAAAGCAGTCACTGGATCTCTACATTTGTTTCTCTAACTAATGCGGCCACATAGAAGAAATCTTTCTCTGCGTTCAACTATTCCATCTCCATAACTGGCCAATTGATACGGGGTTGAACCTAGCTTATTATTGCTGCCAGGGCCATGTTCTAACCCTAAAACCGCCAGTAACAGGACCAAGAATGTATCGTTCCATTTCCACGCATTGGTACCGTTTTTTGTAGTTTCCTGATAATTGGTTTCTAGTTTTAGTTTACAACGATACAAGAAAGTTATTTAAATATTTTTGTATTTATGGAGACTTCTCTTATGACCTAAAATGTGATCTGTTTTGGAAAGAGTCTCCAGAGTTAATGAGAAGAGTCTGTATTCTGTAGCTATTGGGTGGAATATTCTTTTTTTTTTTTTTTTT
>JADRCD010221838.1:23330-35515 GCA_019843815.1 Montemys delectorum | reverse complement strand
CTCAGATCATACCTGTATTCTATTCATCTGTGTGCCTCTTCACCTCTGAGATCATACATGTATTCTATTCATCTGTGTGCCTCTTCACCTCTCAGATCATACCTGTATTCTATTCATCTGTGTGCCTCTTCACCTCTCAGATCGTACCTGTACAGCCATCTTTTCTGTGCTGACGAGTTATATCAAAGTTGCTTGCTTTCTATGAGAGGACTCTGTGAAGATGCGCTAGCTCCCAAAAAGAACAACAAAGACAACCCATCTACCATCTCCCTTATCAAGGTGAGTAGATGCAGTGCTGTGAACTCGTAAAGGTGCACAGAGTCTGGAGAGGCTATGCACAAGGTTTTGGACAAAAGAAACAATTTCTAGATCCATGAGTGAGTCTCTGTGGATGGAGTGATAAGTCACGGTGAAGAACATGGGGAACAGTGGCAGTCAGTTGTAGGAGTTAATGTGTCTTAGAAATTCTGGACGATGTTTTAACATAAGTGACTGAAGCCATTGTCACATGTCTCTCAGAAGTGCAAAATTACTAACACTGGGTGGTCAGTATCATCTCATCCCTTGGTATTCCATGTCAAGAATTCATCACAAATGCAGTTCAGCGGTCTTGGTTTAATGAACCAACTTTCCTATTTCAGGAGTTTAGGAAAGATAAGCTTACTAGTGGCCTGATTCGATTAGCTTATTGTAAGCTTTTTTTAAAAAAAATATTAAACATGTAGAACTGTAGGTCTTAAGTGTTCCGCCTAGGGTTAAACAGGATTCTAGCTGATTTTTCTTCACTGTCTCAACTTGTAGGGAGATGCTGGAAGGTGAAATAGTCCTCTACACCAAGAAAGAGAAATGTGAAGGGATTAGGGAGGGGTTAAGAGCTGGGTAATCTCAAAAAAGGTTCTGTGCTGAATATACACATGTAATAAGATCAATACCTGACACAATACTTAAATTGATACAAGTTTAGAATCAAATCAACATAAATTTAGAATCAATGTTATATAGGAATTGTTCACTCTTCTTTGAGCATATGAGAATTCAGGAGGATGACTTAATCCCTACCTATAGAATATAGTTTGTTTTTGTTTGGTTTGGCTTTTGGCTTTTTTTTTTTTTTTTTTTTTTTTTTTTTTTTTTTTGATACAGGGTTTCTCAGTGTAGCCCTAGCTATCCTGGAATATGCTCTGTAGATCAGACTGGCTAGAACTCAAGAGATCCTCCTGCCTCTGCCTCTGCCTCCACCACCACCTGGCCATATTTTATGTATCTACATTGAGGATATTAGTATCAGTCTTTCACTCTTGTTTTTCTCTTAGTTTTATGAGGCAGGAACGTTCTGGGTACGTCAGTTGGCCTAAAAAGCTTGTACTGGGGTCCAGACTGGCCTCTAATGTATAATCCTCCTGCCTTAGCTTTTCCGGTGCTCAGATTCTGAGACTGTGCTACCACGACTGGCTGAGTATTATTTCAAAAGTATAAAATTCAGTTCATCTCAGAGACCGATGAGGGAGAAGTATCTTTATATGGTTCTTGTGTAGGACGAAATGCCTGTTTTAGATTGTCTTATGAATAAGCTGAATAACAAAAATTTTCAATGATGAAGAGGGGGCCAGGCATGGTGGTGCACACCTTTAATCCTACTACCTGGTAGGCAGAGGCAGACAGGCCTGTGAGTTCAAGGCCAGTCAGAGATGCATAGTGTACCTGTCTCAAAAAACAAAAGAGGAGGAGGAGAAGGAGGAAGAAGAGGAGGAGGAAAAGAGGAACAGAAAAAGGAAGGAAGGGAGGGAGGGAAGGGAGGGAGGGAGGGAGGAAGGAAGGAAGGAAGGAAGGAGGGAGGGAGGGAGGGAGGGAGGGAGGGAGGGAGCAGATTATGAGCAGGACAGCTAAGTGGTCCAGGAAACCCATGTCTGTGCCTAAGACATCATTGGGTAGCAGTGCTCACAATGACAGAGAAAGGATGTTAGGGTTTCCTGGAGACCTTGGAGCCTATGAGCTCTTATCAGAGCACCAAGACCCTTCAGATTTTAACTTTCAAATGGCAGAACTGAAAGAGATCATGGTTTGTCCATGTTCACAGAATAAGGCAGAGACTTCAGATTGTGTTTCAAATTTAGGAGTAGACTGTCTTAGTCTTCTATTCCTGCACAAAACATCATGACCAAGAAACAAGTTGGAGAGGAAAGGGTTGATTCAGCTTACACTCACACATTGCTGTTCATCACCAAAGGAAGTCAGGACAGGAACTCACACAGGGCAGGAACCTGGAGGCAGGAGCTGATGCAGAGGCCATGGAGGGATGTTCCTTACTGGCTTGCTTCCCCTGGCTTGTTCAGCCTGCTCTCTTATAGAACCCAAGACTACCAGCCCAGGGATGGCACCACCCACAACGGGCCCTCCCAACCTTGATCACTAATTGAGAAAATGCCTTACAGCTGGATCTCATGGAGGCATTTCCTCACCTGAAGCTCCTTTCTCTGTGATAACTCCTGCTTGTGTCAAGTTGACACATAAAACCAGACTGTACATAGACTTTTGAAAAAACTAAAGTTACAGTCCTGTATCTCTATTGATGAAACATGTTGTGGCGAGAAAATTAACACACCATAGAAAAATAAGAAAATATTGAAAGAAGGATGATTTATGCCATGTGCTCGAATGGATTTTACCTTCTGTACTACCAACAAAATTAGTTGTGTAGTTACTGGAAATTTCTCCCTGGGAGATCCTCAATAATTTATTGCAGTCATTTAATTTTTAAGTTGTGTGTGTTACTCCATGTCATCCCTGATAAGGGCAGAGAGGGTGGGGTGTGGGTGCATGTGTGTGTGGAGGCCAAAGACAGATGTCACATGTCCTCGATTGCTCCCCTTAGTTTTTGAGGCAACGTCTTTCACTGAAGTTAACATTCACTAATTGGCTTGACTGGCTGGCTGGCAAGTTCTAGGGCCTGACTTTCTCATGCTTCCCCAACACTAGAGTTATGGATATCTGGCACCACATATCCGTGTGTGTGTGTGTGTGTGTGTGTGTGTGTGTGTGTGTGTGTGTGCGCGCGCGCGCTGCAGCTCCAACCGTAGCTCCTCATGCTTTGTTGACACAAACCACTTCCCAAACCCAGGTTTATCCTGTAAAACATGTTCATGATTTTAAATTAACAAATACCTGAGATCTGAAAAGCAACGGTAATTTTTGGAGTTAGAGCCATCCCAGGTTTCATGGGTGAAACCTTAACTTTCTTAATTTTAAGAAAATATAATTTAACAACTTTCTGCTCCACATTAATTTTAGTTGTTTTAGCTTAAACTGTAGTTTTGAATAAAATGTATTTTTCCCCTTTTACTAAGATTTAGTTATGGTGACCATGTGTAGTGCCTGGCTTTCATCCTGCCCCTTGAAAGGTAGAGACAAGAAGATGTCTATGAGTCTGAGACCAACCTGGTCTACAGAGTGAGTTCTAGGTCAGCTAAGAAGGCATTGTTGAAACCCTGGCTCAAAAAAAAAAAAAAAAAAAAACAAAAAAAAAACAAAAACAAAAAAAACCAACCAACCAAACAAACAAAAAACAAAAAACAAAAAAACAAAAACAAAAAAACCCAAAGATTTAGTTACATTTATCTATGAGGACTTAAATTCGAGTGACATTGAAGCCATAGTGTGGAAAGCATAAAACATATAAAGAAGAATTTATGAGCTCTGCTCTTCCGCGTGCCATGAAGAGGTGATCTTATGGCTTGCCTCTTGCTCTTTGTAACTGATTTTTCATTTTCAAACTTGTGGCATTTACCGCCATCCAACCAGGTGGACACTTCCCGAACGTACGTTCTGGAAAAGTTTTGTGAAGAGCAGCTACAGCAAGCCACCCGGGCAGTGGCGCAACTTGAGGAGCTTATGAGTAAAGCAATCGTGGAGATAAAGAATACCGCCTTAAAGGTAATTCTGCACGTGTGTCTGTCCTGTTACCATGGTCTGAGTGATGGTTCCAAATTGCATTCCTGAAAAAAAAGGAAGTATTGGAAATCCGCAGTTGAGTCAAAGGTGGTTAAGTATCCGACCAACTGCTGTTATATTTACTATGAGCTTTTCCAGGCATGATGCAAACTACAAAAAAAAAAAAAAAAAAAAAATGTTCGTATGTATTTGTAGATGTGTATTTGTGAGTGCATGAATTACAAATATCTGTAACTTCGAGGTGCTTCCTGTCTAGCCTGAGCCGACACAACAAGGGAACCTGCTTAGTTGCAAAGATCTTAGTGTTCCTAAGATTAGGAGCTCAGGAGAAACATCTAGATGAAATGCAACTTCACCAAGGATTTTAGAAAGGGAATTCAATATGTCAGTGAACTGTGTCCGCAAGGGACCCTGTGTCACTTAAGAGCCCGCTGTGAGTCCGTGGAGTCCCTTGCTTGCCCCTGCATTCCTGTCTGACTTCTAAACTGATCTGCTTCTGAGGTTCTGAACCCACCATTGGCTTCAGAACATGTAACAGGCTCTTCTTGTCAGATGTCCAAACACAGCGCAGACGGGTGAAATACTGATGAACATTGATGGTAAAATTTAGTGTTTAGGCACCATCCAGGCTAGTTATGATACCATAGACTGCAGATCATCCATTAACATAGGGCAATGCCCTAACGTAGAGCATTATATGAATTGTATGAATCCATATAATTTATAAATTATAGGTTGCAGAAAAGAAAGATGTTAAGGAATACTTTGAGTCAAAGCCGTCTGAGATCAATACAACACATTTCAAGCTGCCCCAGTACCGAAGTCTATTAGAAACAAATATGAAGTTTCTAAGGCTGATTGACTACTTGTTTCAAGAACTCATTCGCCAGCTCATGAACTCTGCACTCATCCAACTCCTGGACATCTTCACTGGCTCTTCCAGGATGCCATTTTCAAAGGAAAAAAGGAATGAAAATCTCATGAAGTAAGTGACAGCTGTTGGTGACAAAGGTTGGGAAGTTGTAGTCATCACTGTTTATGGAGAAAACATCTAAGAATGTTAAAGTTAAGCTTTGAAAGTCTTCCATGTAGCAGATAACACATACTTATTTTTGCAGATCTTATTATAAATAATACCTTTAAAATGTCCATGAGTGGAAGAATGCTGCTGCTGCTTCTTTTTTTTTTTTATTAAGTTCTGAGCAGATTTTGTTCTTGCATAAAATGAAAACTGCTCAATGAAATTTGAATTTCAGAAAAGCAACAAATAATCTTTACAATCAGTATGTCCCAAGTACCTATAGTAAATTTTATTTGGTGCTGATCTGAAATTCAAGTTTTCATTTGTTCATCTGATAGTGCGGGTTTACTGACTTCAGAACAAGCTGCTTAGTGACAATTTTATGTTTTTCTTTTTTTCTAAATCAGTCTTTCTGTGTCTTTGTCCCTCCCTCTCCTTTTTCTTTTTCCTCTTCTTCCCTTGCCCCCACCTCTCTTTTTCTCCCCACCCGGAGTAGGTATACCAAATATAGTTAAACAGAGTTTTTATTAGAGAAAAACTGCTAAAGCTAATCATCTTATAAAAATGAAAAAACGCCCTTTTATTTCTTAAACGAATATGCCTTATTATTCTGTTATTTCTATATAGACAGTCCTACATTTTCTCATCCTTGAAATTTTAGTGGTGCATTTTTAAAGCACATGGGTCTTGTGTGCACTTTTATGGTCTGAGAGGAATGCATAGGTAGCAGTTAAGGTGAATCTACTTTTTTTTGTGGATCCAACCAATAGGGGCTAGTATGTTTGTTTCCAGCTAGTTGTGTGACTTAGCCTTACAGAGCTTAAATGCATTCTTTAATTTCCGTATGTGTAAAGTGGATGCCTCTGTCACGTTAAGAATAAACACAGAATAAATGCTTGGTACTTGGTAGCTACCATCATTGAATCTGTATCTATCTGTATTTAAACAATATTGGTTTCTATTTCCATAAAAACTAGTGACGTTGAATATTTTTTTCCATGTGCTTGTTGGCCATTTGCTTTCCATAGGGAAATGTCTGTTCAAATTACCTTTCAGTTTTTAAACCAGGTTATCCACCTTCTCACACTGGGCTGAAGCCGTGTAAAAGTTATTCTGGCAGTACAGAAAAAGAGAATATGTGGCGCCCAGTCCCAATGCTTCAGGCAGGGATGCTGGCTTCCAGGCCCCTCCTCTTACTGTATTCCAAGTGCTCTTTACAGCACAAGTGCTCTGCATCTTGGCTTGGGTGTGGCGGGCGCATCCCTGTATTCAGTACTCCAAAGGCTAACCAGGAGGGTCACAAAGCCAAAGGAGGCCAGCCCACAAGAGAGTGAGACCCTAGGAGAAAGAGAAAGCAAAGGAGGGAGGGAGGAGGAGAAGAGAGGGAAGAAAGGAGGGAGAACTTTGATTTTTATGAAATCTACTCTGTGTTCCCTTCGATTGTGCTTTTGTATATCTCAGAAATGGCTGCCTAATCCAAGGTCAAATACTTTATAATGTAGCTTTTGAGCCAAATCTTTGTAACATTTCGAATTAAGTTCATATAAGAGAGTATGACAGGGGTCAAGATCATTTGCATATTCAATCATTCAATTGTCCCAGCATTATTGTTGAAAAGAAAAACGTTTGTTTCTTCATTGAATTCTTTTGGCAGTTGACAACCCAGCCTGCCGTGAGTCTGTGGCCTTATGTCTCGGCTTCATTTGCTTTGTTTGTCTATATGCCTGCCTTTGTGTGGTATGGATCACACTGTCCTGATGCCTCTGTATGCTTGCCTTTGTGCGAGTACCGTGACATCCTGATGACACTCTGTGACTGTCTTTATGCAGGTGCCATACTGTCTTGATGACTCTACTTTGTAGGGGGAAACTGTCGGCCTTCCAACACTGCTCTTTTTTTCCCAACATTGTTTTGGCCCTTTCATATTATAACCATTGGCTTTTCCACCCTTGCCCCAGTTCCTGATTAATGACTCAGAGGTCACTATTTATTAATAAATGTCTAGCCTTAAGCTAGGGTTGTTCTCCAATTAGCTTGTAATTAGCTTGTAATTCAGTTAACCTGTTCATACTATTCTATGTCTGCCACATGGCTGGGTACCTCTCCTCAGTTTCATGCGTCCAACTTCCTCCAAGTTGAGATAGAGAATCCCCCCTCCCTCTCTCACACTGGCTTGCATCCCTCCCTCCCTCTCCCTCCCTCCCCACCTCTCTGCAGGCCTTCCCACCTTCTAATCAGACCCCAGCTTATTGGCCACCAGAGATTTTTATTGACAGGTGATACTTTTACACGGTACACAAGAGATTATTCCCTACCATATGAGCTTGTCAGTTTCTGAAAAGAATAATAAACTGAGGGGTTTTTTTATAAGTATTGCATTGAATCCATTGGAAATATTTATGCATTTTTTACTTCTAAAAATTATAATTACATCATTTCCTCCTACTCCCCCCACACACCTTCTGCCTCTCGGATGCACCCCTTGCTCTCTCTCAAATTCCTGACCTCTTTTTCCTTAATTGTTGCAGGGGAGGTGCAGAGGTGCACGTGTGTATGTGTAACAAAATACATAAATACAGCCTGCTCAGTTCATGCAATGTGACCTGTGTGTATTGGTATTGGACAGACAACTGGGGAAAGACCTGGGGAAGGCCATTATCTCCAACTCAGTGTTCCCCAGTGCTCTTAGTTCTTTGTGTAGGGTTGAGACCCTGAAAGCTTTCCCCCTTCCATGCTAACATACTTGTTGATGTTTTCACTCTGGTCTTGTTTACGCAGTCAATGCAGCTGAGACTTCACGGGCACGGCCATCTCTCTGACATTTCCAGGACACACAATCTCAACAACAAAATTTTCTGTTCTTTTGGCTCTTAAGGTCTTTCGGTCCTTTTGCCCACAAGGATCCCTGAGCCTTAGGTGCCAGAATTGTGTTGTAGATGTATCCTTTGGGACTGGGTGCTACATGTTCGCTTGTTCTCTGAAGTCTAATTGGTTGTGGTTTTCTATAATGGTCTCTATCTGTTGCAAGAGAATTTTCTTTGATGACAGATGAGAACTCCACTTATCTGTGAATATAAAGATAAATATTTAGAATGCAGCAAGGGATTGAATTAGTAAAGAAAAGTGGTAGTTGTAGGTTTATCTCCAAGATCCATGACTTCACGAACCCTAGACAGTTGGCCTGATTCCCAGTACTGAACATGGTTTCTTGTTGAGCAAGCCTTAGGTTCAACTAGTGAGTTGTTGGTTACCATCAAAGTATGTATGCTACCACTGTATTTGAAGGGTTAGTGTGTGTCTTAGTCAGGGTTTCTATTCCTGCACAAACATCATGACCAAGAAGCAAGTTGGGGAGGAAAGGGTTTATTCAGCTTACACTTCAACACTGCTGTTCATCACCAAAGGAAGTCAGGACTGGAACTCAAGCAGGTCAGAAAGCAGGAGCTGATGCAGAGGCCATGGAGGGATATTCCTTACTGGCTTGCTTCCCCTGGCTTGCTCAGCCTGCTCTCTTATAGAACCCAAGACTTCCAGCCCAGGGATGGCACCACCCACAAGGGGCCCTCCCCCCTTGATCACTAACTGAGAAAATGCCCCACAGCTGGATCTTATGGAGGCACTTCCCCAACTGAAGCTCCCTTCTCTGTGATAATTGCAGCCTGTGTCAAGTTGACACACAAAACCAGCCAGTGCGGTGTACCATGCTGGTTACTGTGGTTCCTAGGCATCCCATGTGGCTAGGGTTGTCGGTTGCTTCCCTCTCTTGAGAGCTTGCCTGGCACCCTCTGGGTACCATGAAAGAGAGTCCTAAGAGAGAAAGCTTCCGGGTCATTTCCAGCTCAGGTCCACTGGGTCCTGTGTCCAAAGTGCATTTCTCTTCATCAATAGGGACTTATCTTCAGCTTCTGCCTGGGGGAGGCTGCGAAGGGCAGCACATAGTCTACATTTTAAGAGTCTCTTGGACAACCCCGACCCACAACTCAAAAGGGAGCCTCTGGTACCTGATGTTGGAGTTTTTGTCACATGATCTATGACTCTCAGAGGGAGCTTTATCAGAAAAGATGGGAAATCTTCATTTAAACTACATATGTATACGTCTATGCAGACATGTATGTGTATTATCCCAGATAGAGGGATGATGCTATGATGCCTTGTGGCTTTTCCAGACGTCCTCACTGTAATCTCCCCTCCTCCTTATGTATTTATCTCCCCACACTCTAATTAATTAATCCCCACATCTTCTCCATCTCACTTTCCCAATCAGCTCTGCCCTGTGGTTGCCCTCTCCATCGCTCTCCCACACCCTGAGTCCCCTTTGCTTTCCTGGTTTCTACACTTACCCTAGGCTGTATGCTCCTGTCTTACTTGGAGGTAGAAGCAGCAGATGAGATAGAATGAACAATACTTGTTTTTTTTTTTGTTTCTGGACCTAAGTGACCTCACTCAATGTATTTTCTTGTCCATCCAGTTGCCTGAAAATTTCACAATTTTATTTTTCCTCGCAGCTAAATAATATTTCACGGTGGATATGTGCTACATTTTCATTACCCATTTGCTGAAGGACATTCAGGGTGTTTCCATGTCCTAGCTAGAGCAATCAGGAACATGACCGAGCAAGCATCTGGGGAGTAGAATGTTGAACCCTTGGGGCAGATGCAGAAGAACGGGATAGCTGGGTCATATATCTGGAGGATTTACTTTTAGATTTCTGAGAACTTTCCACACTGACATTCAGAGTGACTAGACCAGTTTGCAATCCCATCAGGAGTGAGTGAGGTTCCCCTCCCCCACATCCCCTCCAGCGTTTGTTGCCATTCTGATTGGGGTAAGATGAACTCTCCAAGTTGTTTTGATTTATTTTCCTAGCTGCTAGGGGTGATGAGCATTTTTTTTTTTTTATTAAAGAAAAACGGTTTTTAACTATTTTTCTTTCTTCTTCTGAGAATTCTCTTTTCAGATCCCAAGGTCATTTTTTATTTTTATTTTTTATATTTTTAAATTTTTATTTAGTCTTCTTTCTTTCTTTCTTTCTTTCTTTCTTTCTTTCTTTCTTTCTTTCTTTCTTTCTTTCTTTTTTTTTACACTCCAGATTTAATCCCCCTCCTGGTCCACCCTCTGACTGTTTCCCAGCCCATACCTCCTCCCCATACCCCTGTCCCCACCCTCTCACTCCACCCCACCTGACCTCTAATCTCCCTGAGGCCTCCAGTCTCTTGAGGGTTTGGTACATCATTTCTGACTGAACCCAGACCAGGCAGTCCTCTGCTGTATGTGTGTTGGGGGCCTCATAACAGCTGGTATATGCTGTCTGGTTGGTGGTCCAGTGTCTGAGAGATCTTGGGGGTCTAGATTAATTGAGACTGCTGGTCCTCCTACAGGGTCGCCTTTCTCCTCAGCTTCTTCCAGCCTTTCCCTAATTCAACAACAGGGGTCAGCAGCTTCTGTCCATTGGTTGGGTGTAAATATCTGCCTCTGACTCTTTCAGCTGCTTGTTGGGTCTTTTGGTTGGCCATCCAAGGTCGTTTTTTAAATGGGTCATTTTATTTGTTCATGTTTGTTTTGCTTTAGGATTTTTTTTTTTTTAAATCCAGAATGGATGTAAAAGAACAATCATCAGAGATCTAGGTACCAGCCACAGGTCAGCCAAGAGGCTCGCTCTAAAAGTGTGCCTCAGGTCCTTGAGGACTTATCACTCTCCTATTTCATTTTAAGCTATGGTCAAGCAGTTGCTATCCATTGGCCTAGCTTTTGCATTCACAGAGCATGGATGGCTTAGTCTTGCAAGGCCTCAGTTTAAGGATCAACCCATGTACACATAGGTCATTCTTTATAGCAGGTACCATTGGCCAACCACAAGGAACAACTGTGGCCTCTGTTTGAGGTCCATGGCAAAAATCCTTCACTGTGTGTGAAATGAGCCTCACACCATGAAAACAGGGTCACTTCAGTACAAACCAGTTATGCTTTAATAATGATTGGTCTGCAGCCGCATCCCACGCCTTTACATGCAGCTGAAAATATCAGGCTGGTGACGGAGGAGTCCATCCATCAAATGAGTTAGCTAATTGTCACGATGTTTACATGGTAAGGAAATCATACATAGACTGCCGCAGGACCACAGCAGACAGAGTGGAGCTTGCCCTTTGCTGTTTCTGTCTCTCTCTTTGTTCTGAATCTCTTCAGGTTGCTGACCACCTCCTCTGCTGATGTTAGTGGTTTGGCTAAATATAGAAATTTGTCCATTGCCTTTAGGGTTTTTGTTTGTTTGTTTTAATGGAATACAGATTTTTTAAAAATTTCTCTTATAATATTTTAAGTTTTATTGGCACCTGTCATTTTTCCATGTCATATTTCCATGTTTATTTCTGATTCTGTTAATTTACCTTGTCCCCTCTTTGTTTTGGTTAGTTGGGCCAAGAGTCTATCAATCTCTTGAACCTCTCAAAGAATCCGCTCTTAGCTTAGTTGATTCTTCGTGTTGTTTTCTTTGTTCCTATTCCTTTTGGCTCTGATTCTTATCAGCATGTATTACTATGCATTGGGTTTGGGTTTGGTTTGTCCTTGTGTTTTCAAAGTTTTGAGTTACATCATTAAGCAACTCATTTGTTTGCGCTTTCTGATTGTTTTTAATGTGGGCACTTAAGCTATAAATTTCACTAACGGAGGATATTTCCACTTTAATATAGGGTCTAGATGATTAAATCTGAAACTCTTGAAATGTTTTATTTTTCTAATACCGTTGCTCAGAGGGGCCCCACTAGTCGTTAGTTTAGGATTTCAGTGATATTTCTTTCTGTTTATTCATTCCTTATTTTAAAATTACTTTGAGAAAAGGGCCCACTGTGTGCTACAAGGTCTAATTTGAACTCACTGTGTAACCTAACCTGGCCTCAAACTCGTGGACCCCCTGCATCATTGCCCTGCATCGCTGTTGCAGTTGCAAGCGTGCACTACCACAGCCATACACTATCTTTGAACACCATTCCTTCCTGAAGCTTCTCTCTGTGCTCTCTGCATTCCCTTGGGCCTACAATAGTGAATAGTTTCTGGGGCCTCCCTCCTCTTGCCTTCTTCCCCATCCATCCTCAGTATCTGAATCTCTCTTATTTTTTTTCTAGGTAGTAGATACTTGGAGCTACAAAATTCCCTCATAGGGCTGGTTTTAATGTGTCTCAGATTCTGTGTGTAGTGTGTTTGTGTGTATGTGTGTGTGTGT
>JADRCD010221838.1:0-22942 GCA_019843815.1 Montemys delectorum | reverse complement strand
TGTGTGTGTGTGTGTGTGTGTGTGTGTGTATGTGTAGTGTGTGCATGTATGTGTGGTGTTCTCATTTTCATTTACCTTGATTCCTACCTGTTGGTTCTCAGACATCACAATACAAATCTCCTCCCTGTGATATTTCTGTGGTTGATGGTATTCTCCAGTGACAGATAATTTTTTGGAGACATCTCTTAACACATCCTGAATTTTCCTGTTTCCCAATATACAACAAAAGTTGTGAGTGCGAGAGCCTGAGCAGTCTCTAAGATCCCCAGCCGCACTGGGCTTCTGCTCACACAGGTCTTTTCAAGGGAGAGCACGCGTTGGCAGCGTCTGATCTCCTGCAGGTCCTGCGGCTGTTGGATGACTCTTCTATTAAGTTTTTCTGAGGGAATTCAGAATCATGATTTGATTTTGATTTTCAAGCCAGCCAAAGAGTTTCTGTCTCTTGAGATAGAAATAAAAGTGTTTTATATGCTTGATTTCATACCTTAGACTACATTTAGACTTATGTTAATTTTATTTTGTCAGTAGTTCTGATCTTTTTCCTTTGTCCAGTTTTCTAACTTGTTGCTTCTTTAGATAGGATCAAACATGTCTGGGTGTTCCTGTCTCTCTTCCCCATCAACCCACACTGGCTGGAATTACCTTTTGGGTTTATTTATGAGTTTTCCATCTTTCTGACTGGAGTGGTTCAAGTCACTTCCTCCAGGGGCAGAGAGTATAGCTTATCATGGGCACATGAGAGGGTGAATGAGCTCTGGGATCAATCTGTAGCCCTGTGTTGACAGACATTCCCTAGAACATTTCAGTGTTGCTCTGGTCAGACTTACTGCCATGAGGCTATCGTTTCTCTTACTGCTAAAGGGAGATCTGTTTTCATGAGGTTGAAATCTGTGTAGCATGGAAGATCTCATCCGCACTGTGCCGGTCAGAGGCATTGCATCCATCCAGTGTTGCGCAACCACCACCATGCACTTCCAGAACCTTTTCCCAAACGATGAGGCTTCATATCCACTAACAAGACCTCCATACCACCCTCCCCTTCCAGCCATGGCAACCTTTCTAAGAATTTATCCATTCTAGGTACCTTGCACATTTAGAATCATAACTATTGCTCTCTCTTTTTTTGTCTGGTATATCTAACTTATGATATCTTTAAGAACCATCTGAAGCATGTATCCGAATTTCATTTTCTTTCAAGGCTAATTAACGCTTTGTTGTCTGTTGGCAGTATGTTGTAGCTCTCCATTGATTTGTTGGGTTTCTCCCCTGTAGACTATGGTTGGAGCACAAATGTGCACACCAGATTGGAGCTTCTGATTGGGTACCTCATTTCAGATCTTTGAGGTGTATATGTAGAATTTCCGGATCATATAATTTGACATTTAACATTTTGAGGAACTTCTCTACAGTTTCCCACAACAATCTATATCCCCCAGTCTGTAGCAAGAGCGTACCAGATTCTAATATTCTCTCCAACACAAATCCAGTCCAGTGAGCACAAGGTAATCTCTTGTGATTTTGATTGGGTTTCCTAATTGTCAGTGATCTTAAGCATCTTTTCTTTTTTTTTTTTTTAAGACTTATTTATTTTATTTATATGACTTTAGCTGTCTTCAGACACACCAGAAGAGGCCATCAGATCCCATTACAGATGGTCATGAGCCACCATGTGGTTGCTGGGAATTGAACTCAGGACCTCAGGAAGAGCAGCCAGTGCTCTTAACCACTGAGCCACCTCTCCAGCCTTTAAGCATCTTTTCTTTATCATCCACTTGTATGTCTTTGGGAAAAGGGCCAGTCAAATTGTTTTCTTTCCCTGTTTGTATACTTGTGTTGGGTATGGATGTGTGTCAGGGTACATGACACCTACTCATGGAGGTCAGAGGACAACCTTGGATGATTGTCCTCAGGTATCTTGCACCTTCTTATGAGTGACAAGGTCTTTCATTGGCCAGAAATCTGAGCATGCAGGCCAAGTTAGCTGGCCTGCGAGCATCCAGGGATCTGTTTCTCTCTCCTATGTTGTTTTTGGTGAGAGTGCAGATCTGCTGCAGCCACGCCTGGAGGCTTATGTGCATTCTGATGGCTCAAACCCAGGTCTTCACACTTACACACTGGGCACTTTGCTGACGGAGCCTCGTCCCAGCCCTTTCCCCACTTTTAACTTACTTGTTTGTTCTCTCTCTTCCTTCTTTCCTTCCTTCATCTCTTTCTTACTAAGTTATATGAATTCTTTACATCTATTTTCATATTAAACAGTAAAATAAACGATTTCAAAAATAAATTTCCCTCCCATTTCTTATTCTAGAGACAGGAAGATCTTTTCTAGAAAGGAATCAGATGATGATGAATTTGTTCTTTCAAGCGTAACTGCTCTTTCTGTTCAAAGCTCAGAACTAAAACCAGACACTGATGTTAATGAGGTAGGATGTACCTTAAAACCGTTAGCATAAATTTTGATACAAGATGAATAGCAAGTTTCAGAATTAAACATTCGGTTAACAATATCTTGCCACATACACACCCACACACATATGTGCATACACACACATGCACACATATGACACATATGTGCCTCCTTCTCCCATTGTAAAAAGCTGCAATAATGCCTTCCAAACTGCCCACTAATACTAATTTCACATTTTATCTATTTTCTTTTTGACATGTAAATGTGGTTACAGTTTATAGTACTACCTAAACTTTGTCACCACCAGTTAATTGTTCTATTATGTTTTGTTCTTGTCTTGTGGACACATTTGCTACATTAGACTTTTAAAACACATAATGTGACAATGGATTTGAAGAAAACATACGCTCCGATATTTGAGGTCAATCTCTATCTGAGAGTTCCCACTGTGAATGACTCTCCAGAGGACCTTGAAGGGAAGACTCAGAAAACTGACCAAAGCCGTGAAGAGTCTCTGGTGTATGATGATGACGAACTGGAAAACCGAATGAGAACTGCAAGTGAAGACCTACTCAGCCAGTACAACCAGCCGAGCAAGTTTGGCATCATCCTTAAACGCATCCTTTCCGGTGAGGCAAAAGCCAGAGGGTGGCAGCTGACAGTAAAGGAAGAAATTGAGGATTTATGCCATGTTAGCACACTTGCTAAGAGGAGCAATGATAGACCATGAACCACCTTGTGGTACATGCGAGTGATAATATCATTCATTCACCTGGAGCCACCTACAGTGTCACTCTGGACTTCTGCGCTTCCCTTTGCAGGATGAGCGGCACCTAGAATAGCTGCTAAAAGCCCAGGAGTGCCACTCAGTGGTAGAATATTTGCCTAGCATATGCGAGGCCCACAGAAATGGAAAAGAAGACAGTCTAGGGCACTACTCCAGATCTCCATATCAGAGTCTGGGATATGCTGCTGGAATTCCCCTTCCAGCCGTGCTCTGCAATCAGTTCTCAGGGTATTTAGAGAATATTGATATAGATTAAATTGTTGTCTAGCATTTTAAACTGTTAATAAATTTTTAACTTTGTTTCAATAAATTTGAACAGACACAGGACTCCTGCTTGAATCTGATCAAGAACGCTTCTACAATAAGTACGTATGGAGCATTTTACAAGCATCTGTGTTCTGTTGGATACTGCGGTCCCTTGAGTGTACTCTTATATATTGTTCTCTCTCAGATTTTTAGAATTTCCAACAAACCTCTTTATGGAGCCCAACAGACTGGACTTTTCAACACAATTCCAAAATATGATAGCAACTATAGAAAAGTATGTAAGTGAGTATCTGAAGGCTTGGCGCCTTCTTTGGCAATCTTTTTTAAATCAATGTATTTGGCCATTGGCTCTTAGTCAGGGATATATGTGGTAGATATAAATAAGAGATCATGAGTGCCAGTGTTTGATCAAACAATGTTTATTTAGAATTATTTGAGGATGAGGATGATGATGATGTGTATGTGTATGTGTGTGTGCGTGCGTGTGTGTGTGTGTGTGTGTGTGTGTGTGTGGTGTTAGACTTTTCTCAAGGAGTAGAACTGATAGAATAAGTTGCATGTATGAACATATAATATCTATGAAAAATCCCCCCTAAATATGGATATATACATACTTGTATATACATATGCATATATATGGGGATTCATATATGCATATATATGGATATGTGTACACACATACTCTTTCTCTCTTTCTCCCTCTCTCTCTAACATGGGGATTTATCCAAGTGGCTTACAGGCTGTTGTTTGACTAGTTCAAAATTGGCTGTGTTACAGTGGAAAGGCCTATAATCCACGAGACTCAATGTCTTAGCAGTCTCCGTAGGTCGCTAGGGTCCTAGGGAAGTCCTAGAGAGTTGTTGGTCTTCAGTCTATATTGGAATCCCAAAGAAGCAGGTTCTAATACCAGAGAAGGGATATCTCAGTAACAGGATAGATGAACTTGCTGGCCAGTGTGAGGGCAATCAGGTAAAAAGTAAGTGCTTGCTTCGTTCCATGTCTTTGATGTGGACTGCCACCAGAGGGTGTGGCCCAGATTTAGGGTGTGGCTTCCGAGCTTGATGATCCAATCAAGCCAGTCCCTCATAGGATTGTCTAGCTGCTTGTCTTTTCATATATTATAAATGTCGTTAAGTTGGCATCCAAAATTAGCGTACATGTACATAAAGAGAATACATAGAACGTTAGCCTTGGGAGAGCAATACAAGACTTGAATTTTATGTCATAGCATTATAAAGACCTTGTTTCCACCTTGAATACATTTTAAATGATTATTTTTAGCTCTATGAATATAATCTAAGATTGCATGACAGCGACTACCTTGGCCAAAGAATTTATTCATCCCCCAGAATAAGTTTTAGAAGGAGATTTAAGCCGGTAGGACCCTCAGCAGATCAGTTGTCATGTGACAGTTTACTAAATTCATTTGCTGTAGATCTGCCCCACAGCCTTCGTGCTTTAGCACGATGATGTACTTGTTTCCGCGCAGGAATTTCTCACCTGGAATTAACTGCTGATCTATAGAAATAATAAGACGTATCATTCTCTACTAATGTTTTTTTAAATTTAGGGTAGAGAGATTCTTTATGAGGAAGTAGGTCTGCTGGCACTCTTTTCATAGATTCTTTTTGTCACTTAGATTTTCTTTCTTTCTTTTTATTTTTAGATTTAAGTTTCTTGGGTTAAAAACATCTGATCACTCCCATGTCTTTCCCCCTCCCCCTCAGTATAAAATGGTTTTGTCATGTGATTGTTTGGAAATTGTCCTTGTAAAATGACTTGAGGCTTCTGTGACCGTCACAAGCACAGTAGATCACTCTCGTGTGCTTGTCACAAGCTCTTGCTACCCCTGCTGCTGTTGTCAAAACCACACCCGCGACAGTACACCAGAGCCAAAGGATCAACAGAAGCAAGCAATTTACATGGTTAGAGCTGCTTCCCTCCCGTCTGCTTTCTATTCCATGACCTGGAGTCCGGACTCACACGTCACAGTCAGTTCACGGGACCCGCCCGCCGCTATTCCCATCTGTGACAGCTCCTTTTCTCCTCTTTTGTGACCTTAAGGGATTTTTTTTTTAAATAAATAAATAAATAAATAAATAAATAAATAAATAAATAAATGTACTAGTCATCCCGTAGAGTGTACATCAGTGTGGCTTGTAGTCATGTGATGAGTGGGGTGTAAATGTTGTAGCAGTCAGGCAATCCTCTCACTGCCTTTGGCCAACAAGAGCAGGTGAAGTTGCACATCTTGTTACTAGCAATGCTACTCGCATGACTTGGCTACAGCGGTCCTGCAGAAAGCCATAAAAGAAATGCAAATATCATGTTTTTTCTGCTGAAAAAAAAAACAACCCATGCCCATTAATTTTAGCATTTGTTGGAGGAAAACCCTGCACCATAGACTATGGAAATGGGAGTTTCTGTCCCCCTAACTCCTTACACATTTGTCACCCGATATTCATCTGCTTTTAAGTTATTATTTGCATAAATACATGCATACAGGTGAACATATTTGTGGTATATGTTTAATTATATTGAATTCTTAGATCATATTTTCAGTATAGCAGGACTCCTTTTTATTCTCAGCTGCAGTACGTGAAGCTTTCTGGGTTTTCCCAACATTTGTGGGAAATGCTGTTATTGTCAACTTTTAGAAGTTCCTTTACCCGTTGCAATGAGGAGGCACATTTTGGAAATTTCTGTCTCACTAGGAATTGATGGGTGGTTCATATTTCCTTACCTGAGTTCCCCATCTGTGTGTCAGATGTTTAAAGCGCTTTGATGAGGGTTTACTCGTTGCTAAGAGAGGTCTTTCGAGTGCTGTAGTCAAATCTGTCATCAGCTAGAAGGCTTGCAAGTGTTCTCCTCCTTAGCGTCTCATTCTTTTCAACAGCGCTAAGCTGCCCTGATGTATAACCCCTCACCCCCTACCCCCGCACATCAATTGACTTCTTCCATGCTTTCTGCTTTTGGCTTTGTATCTAGCACTTTCCCAATTAAGAGCCACACTATTTTCTTCTAGAAGTTCATCCATTTGTTTTCTGTGTTTATCTTCATCTTGAGTTTATTTGTGTAAGCCATAAAGAATGTGTCAAAGTTTCTTCTCTTGGATGCGACCATAGACCTCTTACCTGTCCACTCCTTTCCAGTAGCAGTCTTATGTTTGTCGTGTCTCTGTGCCCAAGATGGAGCGACACTCTCCACACAGAGGACAGGGTTCTCCAGTTCTAGTTTCTTTTTTTTTTTTTTCGAGACAGGGTTTCTCTGTGTAGCCCTAGCTGTCCTAGAACTCACTCTGTAGACCAGGCTGGCCTCGAACTCAGAAATCTGCCTGCCTCTGCCTCCCAAGTGCTGGGACTAAAGGCGTGCGCCACCACCGCCCAGCTCCAGTTCTATTTTCAGCGTGGCTCCTCCTACCACAACTATTATCTGTGATGGTTCCTTCTGTTTATAATGTTAAACACAAAGCTTTGTGCATGCTTATGAATGCCCCCATCAATACAGAATTGTGTCTGCTCATTAAGTCACTCAGCATCAGCTTTTAACAGGCCTAGGTGCTATGGCTGATTTTAAAGTGTTGCTTCTAAGAGGCGTCTGGAAATCCTAACTCTTCAATGTCCTTTTTCAGCCACCATCACCCCCTTTCACCAAGATCCTCGCCTGTCTATCCTTGTTGATTTGGTTTCTGTTCCGGATTTATCTCATGAGACAAAAAGAGTCATCAAATATAAGAAGCAGACCCGATGGCCAGATTTCTATATCCTCTTTGATGCAGACACGGACTACCAGAGCAAAGTAAGTTTCGAGATTGGCCATCTCGGAAGTGGTGGGTAAGGGAGCAGAACCCCACTGAAATTATTTCATGACTGCGATGTAAGGAAACCTTCAGAGCATCCTGGTTCACGGCAGTGGGAGAATCATCCCAGTTTGTCTCCCTGTGGTCTCTGGTCTCCATTTACCACGGTTTTTTCAAGTTTCCACTGCAGAAATGAATTTTCTTCCCTGTGGTTCTTTTAGAACATTGGTTTGCTAAGACACTGGTTTGCCATTTGCGAGCCCTTCCCTAACCACTTAAATGCATTCTTTTTGGTCCAAATTCATAGTAAAATATAATTGTCTCAGCTTGTGTCTGAATTCTGTCCTAACCAGATAAACTATGTCTTAGGAACTAAGGGAAATCAGAAATACATAGGACCGGCTGGCTCCAGGACTTCATGAGGAGAAAGCTGGTGACAGATAGTGAGCTAGATGATTGGTTTCTTTGGGACATAGTTCAAAATAATACCATGATTACAAATTAAATATCTGAGTAATCTTTGCATGAAAGTCATGTTAGTTATCCATGTCTTTGTTTCCAACATTTGGCAATATTTAATTCCAGTTCTAAACAGAATACGTTGTAAAGACCGTCATCTAACAGAAACCATCAGCTTGCCCAACAGCATAGCCCCGCTCCTCTGCTAAAAGTTTTGAGTAAGACTTCCATTTCCAGATGGAGCCTGCTAACCATCATGACGTTTTTTTCATTCCCAGATTGTGAATCTGCTGACTATCATTGGTAACTCAGTGGGCCTGGTTAGCGACTACAGCTGCAGGTTTCTGAAATATTGTTACATGGTAGAAAAGGCCAAAGTCATGACTACAAAACTGCCATTCATGATGAACTTAACATCAGTGGAGTTTAAGAGTATAATACATAAATTCAGAAGCTACCTAAAGCAGATTGTGACCATGGCTATTGAGATGCGTCTTGGGATCTTTTGTGTGAAAAGTCTGAATTATCAATTAGCGTGCTTACCATATGTTGATGGCATCATACAAATGAGCTACAACCTATTACAATGTGCCATTGAGGACAGGAGTGCAAATCTATTAGAAGTAAGTCTTTAAATTCTTCCTCCTCTTTGTTGAATTAATTTCTAATTAATCCCAGCATGGGGTCACTTCCTGCCTCAATCGTTTATCTTTCCTGAATGAAAGACACACACACACACACACACACACACACACACACACACACAGCCTTTATATCTTAATATGCCTTAAGCAGCACACTAACTAGGTGACTGCCCAGCTGCCATGCTGCTAGAACCTACCTCTGCCGATGATTCCGGAGTTCCCACTTATCAATTCCTGTGTTCCATCTTGGCTACTCTTCACTTCAATTAGCCATCTGGGACACGTTTTTTCTTGGCCCAGAGTGCCGGGTGTTCTCCTTGCTTCTCTACCCCATGGTAGACTCTGTCTCTCATCTCTCCACACTCCCCTTCCTCTCCTCCCATCCTAAGCTCAAGAAATCCTAAAATCCCGCCTCTGAGTGTCCTCTCCAGCTATTGGCTGTGGGTATCTTTATTTATCAGTCAGAACCAACTGGGGGCAGGGTCCCAGAAGCTCTGTGCAGACCCTCTCGTGCAAACAATTCTGGGGGGAGCATAGTTATATACATTCATAATATAAGCAGCTACACTTTTTCATAAGAAAATTTTCAGATTAGATGATAACTTGAAGATGCACAATCAAAAATACACCTAAGTATTATCCTCAGAAAATCCCAAAGTACTGTGTTTACTGTAATCCGCGCAATCATCTCGCCAGCAAGAACGCACGTGGACACCAGGATCCTTCTGCAGCAAGCGTTTATTGCATCTTTAAGAGGAAGACCCCAAGCCCTGAAAAGGCACTGCTTATATATACCCTGGAGCGGCGTGTTCACTTCTGATTGGCTGTTTGCTCATTACCTCATGTGACGCCCTGGGATAGGCTGTGACTTGGAGCGCTCTGGCCCTTAGCACATGCGCAGACTACTTGTATACAGGGAGAAGACACCGGATGCCGGTGCCATCTTGTAATGGCGATTGCCAGCTCGGGCGTGGCTCTCTACATCTCCCCCTTTTTGTTTTAAATGATAGGCTCTGGCCGATGCCCCGTGTCTTAGGCTAGCTGATGTGCTGTCCATTACCAGCACCAAGAGATTGGTGGGATCCTTTGGATCACTACTCATTAGTGTGCTCCTGGTTTATGGCATCAGCCTAATCTCATTGTAGGGGCCAAAGGCAGCGGGCCTCGAGGACATATGGCAGTTTGACTCACTCTCCCGTGTGCAATGGGATAAGACCCCACAGGGTGCAAGAGCTAAGTCCCGCTGACCATTAGCTTTTAAGTATTTATTTTGTTTTTAGCATGCTGAGCCAAATATCGGGAGAGGCTCCTTGCTCTAGTGCAGCAAATGCTTGGGCAATTACTACCTTGTCACGTTTTTTGTTAGGCTCTGAGCTTGCAAACCATCCAGAGAAGAAACACTAAGCCAGCACACAAGGCAACACCAAACAGGCCAATTCCCACCCATTTCTTAAGGAAAGAAAAGGCTGAAGAAATCTAGGAGGTAAATTTTGTAAATCCTTGAGCCAGGGACGGATCCACTCGTGTCAAATTGACAGTCATGATAGCCAAACTCAGCCGATTTCCTGTAAGATATTGAGACAACTATCGAGAGAGATTAGCAGCTTGAGTAATACTTTGATATTGAGTGGAAGTCACACACAAGCCAGGATATTTCCACTCGCAGCCTACTTGTGGTAGCTGCCAAAGGGTATTTATTTGTTCTTACTCAGCTGTATCACGGCAGCTGCTTCCATGCCTTTATAGCAATCTGATTCACCTGCTCAAAGACTTGCAATGGATAACCAGTCTGTTGATTAGCAAAGCAACCTTGCCCCCAAAAGCATATCCCTATCCCAGGCTTGATTCCCAGCTGTATGATTATCGTCTGCCTGTTCATTAGCAAATTAAAGTGAAAGAGGCTGTGATCCATAAGTACGGACTCAGCCAAGGACTTTATATCCTTCATGAAAACGCTGACCCTGTGCATCTTGAAAAACTGGATAAACAAGTGACAATTCAGTTCTAACTGTAGGGTTAATAGTAGGCCCCATATCCAACTCTCTTTTTCTGACTTTACCGAACACTCCTCTTTTATCTGCTCTAATGCTGCCTGTCCTTCTAAGTCCTCTTTCTTACAGGGGCTAAGCTCGTTCCCCTTTTCATCCTGCTTCTCTCCCAGGGCGTCCTTTCCCTTACCTCTCGCTTCCACGGACTGAGCATCTTTGGAAGGGCCTATTTTCGTTTTAAGCATGCCTTTTCTTTTTTCTCTCTCAGCTCCTAGTCTCCTATCCCGCTCTGTTTCTGACATGTTGTCTTGTAAGCAAAACGAAACCAAAAGAAAAAGAGAGAGCGCTAACAAAACAATAATGGAAGCTTCTAATGCACCTGCTAAATAAGTAGAAAGATGAAAGAGATCAAGACCAAAAGAAAGATGAAAGAGATCAAGACCGAACATGCCTCTCAGAGCTTATCTTCGTCCTGCAGTTCAGAATCCTCCCCGTGAATGGAGGGTCCCCTTGGCGCCAGCGATGATGAATTCCCGGGTTTCAGCACCATCTGTGATCCGTGCAATCGTCTTGCCAGCAAGAACGCACACGGACACCAGGATCCTTCTGCAGCAGGCGTTTATTGCATCTTTAAGAGGAAGACCCCAAACCCCGAAAAGACACTGCTTATATATACCCTGGAGCGGCGTGTTCATTTCTGATTGGCTGTTTGCTCATTACCTCATGTGACGCCCCGGGATAGGGTGTGACTTGGCGTGCTCTAGCCCTTAGCACATGCGCAGACTACTTGTATACAAGGAGAAGACACCGGATGCCGGCGCCATCTTGTAATGGCGATTGCCAGCTCAGGCATGGCTCTCTACAGTTTACATCTGTTTTTATTTTTAACTTTATCTGTGTATATGTGCATTCCTGCATGTGAATGTGACAGCATGTGCGCCATGACATGTGGCGGTCAAAAGACAACTTCAGGACTTGTTTGACATAGTGTCTCTTGATGGTATCACAAAAACCAGGCCAGAGGCCCTTGGGCTTCTGGGAATTCTTCTTCTGCACTTGGGCTGGCTCTAGGACCCCTGGGATTACAGACAGGCATGTTCCTGTGTTTGGGTTCTGTGTGGTTTATGGAGATCCAAACTTTGGTCCTCACACTTGCATGGCAAGTACTTTACCCTACTTGGCCCCCTGCTCAGCACTTACATGTGTTTTTTTTTAGAATTTTCTATGACCCCGTGGAAGATTGCGCCCCCACGTCACCGCCCATCTCTTGTTTTGTCAATATACCGCGCATCACTGTCTGACATCACTGTTCCCCATCCCCCAGTTAGAGCATAAGACTCACTCTGCTGTGGCGTGTCTGCTCTCCAGGACAAATATGGGTCCTAGTGTACTAGCTGTCATCTGTCCCAGCACCCCCCCGAAGCACCTGAGACAGGTTTCTAGACCAGGGTTTATGATAACAGCTATCATATTTTTTTTTCTTTATTTGGCCAGACTACCAATACTTCTTAAACCCGAAGTTACAAGCTAGCCATTGACTATGCCTCTGCAGCACGGCTGTGAGAGGACAGCATCTTCCTGCACATACTGAGTCTAATGTAGCATAAAACCCTATCAGACGTAGCGAACAGAGCTTGGGTGGACCAGGAATAATTTTCAAGGAAGATGTTTCTTACTAAAGGAGAAGTGCCAGTGGTGTGGAAGTGGAGTTGACAGGCAGGGTATTGCAGGCAAGTGTTGATGTAGCTAGATTGTGTTGTGTATGGCTCCCACAAGCAACAAACGCAACAGCAACAAATGCAACAACAACAAAAAAACAACAACAGCAGCAGAACTGTCACCTACACAAGTTAGAACTCATTTCTCTGATGGGCAGTAGTAGTGCCCACATAGTCACTTGTAGCAGGAACGGTGGGGCCACCTCTATGTAAATGCCAGGCCAGTGCAGCTGCAAAACCCATCTGCAGGAGGACCTAACTGAGCACTGCCTGAGAGACCCAGCATTGCTGGTGCAGACAGTGCCAGCCAATCAGGAACTGCTGTTGAGAAGAGATGCTTTCTGGAGACCAATGGGCTCAGGTGAGGGGATTAAAGGCGCTTGCAGCAGCGCTCAGATGAACTTGCTGCGGCCTTTCTCACCTGCTCCTGGAGCCTATCTCATTGACCCTGCGCCACCTCACCTCCAACCCCCAAGGGCAGGTAGGGTCAGGCAGCGAGTAGTCCAGGGCACAGGCATCAGTCACTGGGAATACTGGCTGCTTTGAGCTCACTGTGTGCCTTCCCCCTAAGCATCTCTGATGTCACATCCTGTTAGGCAGCAGGACAAAATAAGGCAATGTGCCCATTATGGGTCTAGGAAGCTAGGCAATGCATTCTCTTCCTAAAAGCCTCCTCATGCTATCTCTTATTTTAAGTTATATTCATTCATTTCCCCCAAATACCGTTTATAATAATTCCTTGAGAATTTCGTACAGTGTATTTGATACTTTTCGCCTCCTTCCCCAGTTCCTCTCAGATATCCACCCCACATCCCTACTCCACAAGTTTATATACCTCCCCCCCCCACACACACACACACCTCTCTCTCTTAAATCCATCAAGTCCAGCCTGCTCTGCCCAGCTACTCTTGGGCGTCAACCTACTCTGGAGTGTAGTTGAGTCACCGGGGTGAAACCATTAAAGAAAACGGACTCTCCCTCTTCCAGAAGCTGTCAAATGCTAGTAGCTTCCTAGGTAGGGCTGGGACTTCCAGCCTGCCTCCCTCCCCTCTCCATGCTGAGGTGGTTGAAGGCTTGGCCTTGCACAGGCCTGTGCATTCTGTTCCAACCCCTGTGTGATATAAGTGCGCTTGCCCCTGTTGTGTGCAGGAAACACTATTCCTCCGAGGTCACCCACAAACCCTGCCCCCTCTTCTCTAAAAAACCCCCAAGCTTTGAAGGAAAGGAAAGTGATGGGTGTCCCACTTAGGGATCAGCATCCCGCAGTCCCTCATTCTTTTCACCGTGACCCCTTGTGAATCTCCGTGTTAATTGCTATCTACTGTAAGAAGAGGTTTCTCTGATGGTCACTGAATCGCAGTTCTGTAACTTACTTCATACCTGATCTTAGACTAATTTGAGACTTGGTGGTTCCTTGTCTGCAAAGTAGAAAAAAAAATAACACCTAATCAGCAAACACAATAAAAAGGGACCATGGACCAGAGAATCTATTGTATAAATGGTCAGAGTGACTATTCCAGACTTACCGTCCTTATCACACGGGTTTCACAAAGTGTTGTACATGTCTTATAACATGTATGTTACATATGAAATCTACTCAGGCACTTTCTGATCATGGTAGAAGGACTGGATTCACACCCATCCTCTAGCATTTAACAAATACTTAGGATCATGTCCAGTATGTATAGCGTTGCACATACAAGTGTATGAAATTACACTTGTGGACATCAGAATTCCAAAATAAAAACAGTAGTTCCCTAAAATAGTGAAATCATTACATACTTATCATTAGTGTGTTAATCCTTTCAGATTTTAGACTCCTCGTTGCGCCAACTAGAGTCTGAGCCTGTAGAAGTGGAAGAATTTGTGGAGTATTTTAGTTTTTTGGATGAAATTTTCTCAAGCATATCTCAAATAGAAAAAGATTTCTGCACAGTTTCTGAGCTGTATTCCGTTGTGAGGCATTACCAGATCGATGTGTCAGAGGAGCAGATCGCTATCTACAAGATCCTTTTCATGAAGTTCAATCATCTAAAAACATCCATGAAGCTAGCTGCCACAAACAAAGAAGCCAGCTTCGCTAAATTCAAGAACAGTTTGGAATCATATATGGTCAGCCTGCGAGTGGATGTCAGCAACTTAAAAGATAAAGTAAGTGCTTTTTAAATTTTTCACTATTTTTATACTCTTATTTTTATATTTTTTTAAAAAATCTTTTTTATCTTAGTCCCATGTAATTCTGTGCTTTTATATATTCATTTTCTGTGGAATCATAGCTAAATAATGTAATCCAAATATTCTTACCCGGTGTGGTGCTCTGAATGAGAAATGTCCTCCATTTGAGCCCTTGTCCCCAGTTGGTGGCGCTCTTGGGTTACTAAGGTGTGGCTGTACTGGAGGAGGTATGTTATCGGGGTTGGGCTTTCAAAGTAAGTGCCCCTCGACTCCGCCCGACTCCTTGGCCCTGTCTGCCTCCTGCCTGAGCTTGAGGGAGTGAGCGCTCAGCTTTCTGCTCAGGCCGCCCAGTCTGGCCAGACACCTTAGTCATCTCTTGCGGCTATGGTGGGGGTTTTTTTTGTTTTTGTTTTTGTTTTGTTTTTGTTTTTTCCATCCTGGAACTGTACACCAGAATAAACTCTTCCTTCTAGAAGCTGCCTTGGTCACAGCGTTTTATCACAGCATCAGAAAACAAGCTAAGATACCAAAAGATTTACAAACAGAATTTTGATGATTTGTGAAGTCGTACGGGACATAAGGTCACATATGTCCTTTTTAGTAATTCTACCAGGAATTTAGCATTTTCTTCATCTCTGAATGTAATGAACAGGGCAGCAAAGTTCTTCATCTCCATAAAAGGGCAGACACACTCATGCGCGCGTGCGCGCGAGCACACACACACACACACACACACACACTTTTCCTAAAATAGTTCTAGGCATTTGAGTCAAATGGTAATGTTCACTTTTCATTCACTTAGTCATGTGAAAAAGTGGGCTCCTTACTAAAGATGTTGTCAGGAAGACATGTGCATCTTCTGAACAGCCTCTTCCCTGCTGGTTTTAGATAAGAAGTCCAATCCTGCTGTCCGCCGGTACTCCAATACCAAGAGCCAAGGAAATGGTGCAGTCTCTCTCAGCAGAAGCCGAAAGCTTGACTCTAAAAGTGAAAACCTATGCAAGCTACCAGGACTTTTATGACGACCCCCATTTCCATATGAATGCTCTCAACGTGGACGAGATGTCTCAGGTAGTGCTGTCGGAGATTTCCGACATCGAGTGTGACCTGATGCTGAGGAAATTATTATGGGAAGCGCAAGAAGAGTGGGGGACACATTTCTGGGAATGGCGAAACTGTACTCTCCAAAACATTGATATCGATCTAGTGAAGAACAACGTCTCCAAGTGGCTGCATATCATCATTGTCCTGGAAAAAGGTAACGTGTGCTTCTCCAAGCTTCCTCTCCACCAACGGCAAAATAGTCTCGCTTTCTCAGATTGTTTGGTTAAAAAATAAAAGTGAACATAGTCTAAGTCTACACATTTTCTGGTATTTGCAGGCTTACCTAAGAACGATATGGTAGCACTACTCAAGCAGTCAGTGTTAGACTTCAAAGGAGAACTGCCGATCATCACAGCCTTGGGAAACCCCTGTCTCAAGGCCCGGCACTGGGAGACTCTGCGAGACATCACTGGAAAGTCAACCTTTCTTGATAAAAACCTCTCTATAGAGAAACTTCTAGCTCTCAAGGTAAATACAAACAGTTGACAAGAATACATTGGATTATGAGGGGTTGGTTTTAGTTATAGGCAAGGAAACCTACCATGAACATAAATTAGAAAGCAGGGGAGGTTGGCCGCATGTCTGGGCCAGTGGGGAGTCAGAGATGCCACCTGCGGTGGGAGAGGGGGCAAGCTTTCATTTTTGCCTTCATTACTGAAGTAGGTAGAGAACAAAACCACTTTTTTATGTGACAAACCAACCTGGCATATGACACATGCCTGAAATCTCAACACTCTGGAGGTGGAGGCAGGAGGATCAGAAGACTGATAGCCTACTTGAAGCCAGCCTGGTCTATATGAAGCCAGCCTGGTCTATATGAAGCCAGCCTGGTCTATATGAAGCCAGCCTGGTCTATATGAAATCCTGCCTCAAAAAGATAACAAAGCAAATGAGAAGCTATACTACATTAAAAAGTTCCAGTTTTCGTAGTTTAAAAAGTTTTGATTTTTTTTTTTGCTAGCCTATAAGAACTTCCATTTATGTTTTTATTTGTGGTAATATCTAATGTAATTAAAGCCAGCATATTATAACCGTAAGTCTGTTGTAAGAAGGAATATGGGAAATACTTTGAAGCAATTTTAGAAGAAAGTTTTTAAAGCCAGACTGTTTAAAGTCTCTAGACCTAACCTCAGTCCCCCTCCTGAATCCCAGATGCATCTGGTCACACTCTTGTTCATGGTTCCATTCGTGGGCTCAAGCTCTGTTCAAAAAACTAACATGCCTTTTATTACCCACCTCCAAAATTCTTCTCTTCTCCTGCTCTCCCCTGGCTCAGTAATCAATTGGCAGCTCTGTTGTTCTAGCTCCTTACTTGGGGTAACATCTGTATTCTCCTGGTCACCTAGTCTGCATACTATATTTAAATCTCTCAACATTTCCTGGCTTGTTCCAGCTCCTTCTAAGTGGATCTCTGCACCACAGAGCACTTCATCAAGACAAGGGACAGTGATAACAGCTGAGCTCATTTGAACTAGCTTGCTGAAAATCTAGGACACCCCGGGTATTTTAATTGCGGTGTCTTGGATAATTGGAACTACTTGTGCATAAGTCAGGTTAAGGCATTACAGGTGGTCAGCTGGCGGCCTGCATGAAGCAGTGTCCTGCCTGAGGTGCCACCCTTGACTTAATAATACGATGGGTAGTTTAAAAAGAAAGTCTGGTGCAGATTCTAGAGGGTCCAAGTCAGTGAGCATGAAGAGAAGTGAGTAAGGTTTGTGGATGATGTAGTGGACCACAGCCCAGGGCCAGAGCATCCCACTTCTCTCTAACTTACAATGGCAGAGCAAGGGAGAAGACAGAAGACAACCTTGTGGTAAACCCCAGTGAACTCCAGAGAGGTTCTGGTGAGGGAGGAGTGGTCCTCCTACGTATAAAGTTTACAAAAACCTACATTTCTTGGGCTTGACCAGGAGATGAGAGTCTCATGCTGACAGATTTTGTGGGCTGTCTTAACCCTAATGAATGCATCCATCTGTTTATAAGGTTTATGTATAATGTTATACAGTTATATGGCAAGGTTCTGTCTAAGAAGTACAGGCTCTTGGGATCCTCTTATATGAAAAGCATGCCATAAATTAGAAGAAAAAAAAAAAGAACTATCCTGCCATAGCTGATCATTTGCACTCTTGAGGCTTCGTGCTCCAAGGTAGCAAGGGATAATTCATTAACGGCACTGACATCCTTCTAGAATGGCCACAGTAGTACTGAAGACCCACCTCTTTGTCCATTAGGTTTTGATTATAAAGACTTGACAGGACTAGATTCACATGGCTCAAGTTTTGTCTTACACATTTTTAACCATCTGAAGTATATTGAGCAAGAAAGGTTATCTTGAGCATAAGACTGTCAGCTAGCTCTGTGGCTTTTTAGTCTACGTGTTAGCTGAATAATAGATGTTCATAAGCACTCCCAGCCAATCCCAGCCCCGAACGCCGTCTTTGGTAACTCATAACAGGTGATGAATGTTAGTCATTTCTGGTTTGTAGTCCCCACGGTGATCCATTAGCAAACCTAGAGATTAAGCCTCATTCTTAGCTCTGGAGAGATTATGTATCGAAGTTGTCTTGAGTCCCTTCTAGTCCAGTGAGTGAATCTAATGATTTTCTATCAAGAGCTTAAGGGAACTTGAAGTCACTATACATGGGAGGAACGCCTGTCTATTTCACTAATGCATTAAAAAAAAAAAAAAAAAAAAGCAAAACAAAATACCCTTAATCCTAGGGAGAGCTAGCAAAGCAAAAGAAGCTATAAAAATCTGAGCCCTTCAGGTTGCTCATAAGATACAGTACAGAAAGAAAAAGCTCACTTTAACAAAGCCATAGGGCTTAGTGCAGAGGGGAGGAAGTTGAAGCGAACGGCATTGTCTGCACGTACATGAGGCGCACACAAACTCTTCACCCTGTCTGGGATAAGAGGAAAAGGACACTCGGGTTGAGCACAAAGCACATGAAGTGGCTGGAGTGGCTCAACAGAGTTCTGTCACCACCCTGGAGTTAAGCATCAGATCTCCAGTTCCTTGCACCTCTTAAGAGGCAGGTTCAAGTGCTCCATGTTAGATGCTTTGGGAATTATTTGCTCCTTTGGATAGTAAGTAACCTCTTCATTTCAGATGTCTCCGTATGAAAAGAAAATAAACGAAATATCCGTCTCTGCGACTAACGAAGCTGCTCTTGAAAAAATGCTGTTTAAGATCATCGAACTCTGGAACACTTCTCCCTTGCACCTGGTCCCTCATCTCACAGAGGGCCGCTCCATCCTCATCATTTCCTCCATTGACGACGTGATAGCTCAACTGGAAGACTCGCAGGCCATCCTTTCAACAATCAAAGGATCTTCCTATCTCAGGCCAATTAAGGTAACCACTGTGGGCGAAGCCCTGGGAGTGTTTTCATTTTCCGCAGTCCATCAGTTCAACTTTGCTTTCTACAAACTCATATTTGATTCTCAATTATATGAATCTTTCATATGTTTACAGAGAAGATAGAATATTTAGTAGTGTGAACACTAAAAATAATTTTATAGAACTACTTATTATATATGAGGAAACATCAAAATTTAATTTGGATGGGCAAGACAAATTTAGATGAGATAAAAAAAATACTCCCACAAAATATGCCTTTTACCAGTTTCCTGTAACTCATAGCTGGTAGCCTTGCATCTAATAACTTATATAAAATTAATCTTTAAACTTAATAAATATAATCAGATATGTACTCATAGACTATTCAATAAAAATAATATACTTGGTCTACAGATATGTACACTATATGAATAGATTGGAGGAGAGTCATAGAAAGATACGTGCTCAATATGAATAGATTAGAATCATAGAAAGATATGTGCTCAACAAATGGAATTCATATTATTTGTATATAGGTAAACATTTAAGAAAAAGTGTCATTTAGATGGGCCTTAAAGAGAAAAGAATGTATTATAAGAAAAGAATGGATTATATTGTCAAACAACATAAAATAAAATAAAAACCATACTCAACAGAAAAAAAAACAAGATTCACCTAAAATGAGATATAAGAAATATAATTTAAAATTTTTTACTTTAGAAATTGGCAGCAAGAACAAACTACATATTTGACCTGGTTGCAGTTAGATAAAGCCTTGTGAGAATGCATGGTGCACTAAATGCCTTTATTAAAATAAAAATTAATTGCAAGTTGTAAATGAGGCCTTTAATTCTGGCACTTGTAGAAATGGAAGCAGTTGTATCTCTGTGAGTTCAAGGCCAGCCATATTTACAAAGCTTGTTCCAGCCCATCAAGGACCCTGTCTTTAAAAACAGTCAACCAATCAATTGATCAATATCATTTATATTATATTTTATTAGTTATACCTTAATACAATATGGAAGCAAGTACAGAATAATAAAGAATGCTGGTAAATGCCAAAAGACAAATATAAATGAGTTAAAAGCGAGTCTTTCTGAGGGATCAGTGGGACAAGCTAATCTACTGGTTTGTAAATAAGTGATGCATTTATTATCAATTTTTAACCAGTTTCTCACTATTTTTAAAAATGTAATAGTTAGAAAAAAAGATCTAGACTATGGAAATTTCCATATAAAGCCTACTAGGCAGGATGGTGGTACACACCTTTAATCCCAGTCTTCTGAAGCAGAGGGAGGCAGACTCTGAGAGATATTGTGTGCATACATATAAGTGTACAGACAGTCTTGACACAGGAAGTGGAACAGCATGTCTACTAAACACATGGTTATTGTCCCATGACAGAAATTGTTCAATGGCTCGCTCACTCATGTTAATTTTATAATCTGTACATGTTACATACATTAATTTTACGTATAAGTGCAAGTCTTACAAAAAGATTTGTCCATCGTGTAACCTAGGAGAAGATGGGATGAGAGGGACATCTGAAAACAGAGCAGAGCCAGCTTTGTCCATTCACGTGGCTCCTCACCAGGAGCTTTGTGTCAATGATTACTGATTGCCCTACCTCAATTTCTATTATGTGACTGTTATGGAGTGATTTCATGTATTTTAATTGTTATATGTGGATTTTTTTCCCTCTTTTGTAGCATCTTGTGAATGAATGGAATCAAAACTTAACCCTCTTCTCTCAGACCATTGAGGAATGGATGACCTGTCAAAGAAATTGGCTTTCTCTCGAACCAATCTTTCAGTCTTTAGAAATACAAAAGTAAGAAAAAAATATGCAATGTACATATGGGTAAAAGAAAATACACGGGGAATTTAACTCCTATAATTGTCTAGAAATGTTTATCTTTAGTGAATGGACCTCAGCTGTGGTTTGCATGTGAAGCGCCCCCTATTGATCATGTGTTTGAATATTTGATCCTAAGCTATTTGTGTTATATAGGAAGACTGGGCGACCTTTAGGTGAGTCTTGCAGGAGGAAATGGATCGTTGAGTATGAGCATTGAGGTTCACAGCCTGTGGAACAACCTGACTGTGGATACAATGTGAGCATCTGGCCTCCTACTCCAGCTGTTTGGATGTGAATAAGAAACACACTCTCTAGTGGCATCCATACGTGAGAGTAGCTCACTTTGCACTTAGAATAGAGGGACTTAGCATTGGATAAACATTGATTTTCCCCTTCATTTCACAGCAGTCAGATTAATTGGCGTCTAGCTTCTTAAGGTGCTTAGAGCACTCACATGGAGGCAAATGAACTATGCAGGCAGAATGTCAAAGACTGATAGTGAGTCCTAGATGCCATTCTGAAGTGAGTAGGGACGGCGTATGCGATTGGGATGCCTGTTGGGTTGTATTAAACCATGACCCTCGGGGTAATTACTCTGAACCTTATTTTAGGAACAAAGGTGAACTATCAGAAGTTACAGGTGAGAACTGTATAAGTGGAAGTATAGCTTTATAGGGAATAAGACTTACTTTTATTATACATGTATAGTTTTTATTGTATGGCTGCTTGGTATTCATTTGTTCACTCACAGTTCCAGTTCGGAACTGTTCCATTCAGTTGTTCTGAAGCCCCTCAAAGATAAACCCACGCCCAAGGAATGTACCCTTTATGGTTACCACAACTTTAACCTACAAATTCAGACTTTAAAACTACTACTTACTAAAGATGCTTTTTATCAATAAAGAAATCAGATGGTTGTTCTTTCACCAAATTTACTAATGTAGGACAGGAGTCTTTAGTTAGACTTTGAGGTGTCTTTACAGTATGTATAAGGAAAGAAAAAAATGGAATCAGTAATAAACCCATATCAGATGAAGGACAAGGTGCAATACCAATGGAAGAGAATCAGAGATTCATCCAAGAGGGGAGTTCCGAAAACAGTGGGTGAGAGTCAGCGAATCCCTGGAGGACTGGACTGCATTGGAACCTTCCAGAGAGACAGGAAGGGCGCCTGGGCACAGGAATTCAAGTGCCTTCCATGGTATTTCTGCTGAGCTACAGAAACACTCAACACCATCAATCTAAAGGAAGAGCAGGACAATGGTGGAAGGTTCTCTGGAGAGTCTAACGTGTGGCTTTGAAGTACAGGGATAGCAAAAATGAAGGGCTCTTCCCTGGAGAATTCTAGAGACAAAATACCAAGTTAGACAGTGGTGACAGATGTTTCCAAACTGGGGCTTTCTACAAAGATCTTCAATATCTACGAGTTAACAACCCCCCTTCAAAAGAAAAAAAAAAACCTGAAGAATGCCACTTATAATTGGAGACTGAAAATTGGTTATATGAGATCAGCTAGAAAGAATTGGGGAGTGGTACAATAAGCTCTGGCTGAGGGGAAAGCTCAGAGGTATATCCCATAGATACCTACCATTCTAGAGGGCAGTCAAGAGGCAAAGAGAACTCGAGGTGATTGTAGCTGAGTGCAAGACTTTACCTCCGATGCCTCCACCTCAGTTTCCAAGCCATGGAGAACTTGAATCAGGTTGGACTAACTGGATGGGAAGTCCAAGTGAGGAGAGAGAGTAAAAGACAATACAGCTCTTGAAAATATCCCCTCATTCAACTCAACAGCAGCGGGAATAGACTCAGATATACGTGGTTTGTGCCATGTATGGGTTTTGATTCTTTTAACCACTAGGTGAAACAATGATTATTCCACAAAGGGAAAGTTCTATAAGGTGAGTGGCATTTGCCTTTATTCCTTAGCATCTAAGATTGGGTAAGCATCTACAGAGCTTGAATTTTTACTATATACACTAGGATATACAGTCCTGCTTGTAGGCTGTGTGTCTCCTCTGCCGTCACATCAAAGTGTGTCCCTTTAAAACCCAGATGTTAGGACTTCCCCAGAGTTTTCTCAGGCTTCCATTGCAGCTCCTTTTATGTGTTAGCTTTCAACTGTGGCATAATATCCAACTTAATCAGTGTGCAAATGAGAAAAGTTTGTTTTGGCTTCAGCTTGGAAGGCTTCAACTCACGTTTGCTTGACTGGTTGCTTTGAACATGTGGCAGGGCCGTGTATCACAGTAGGAACAGATGGACAGGGGCCTTTTTCCTCAGGGCGCTATGGCTAAGAGCAAAGATGTGGGAGAGGGGCTGGAGTTTCAATATCTCCTCCAGGTCATGCCTCGCTGGCCTAAGTCCATCCTATTAAAGTCCATCTCCAAAATGGTCTA
>JADRCD010221837.1:0-19437 GCA_019843815.1 Montemys delectorum | reverse complement strand
CAGGCATGGGGAGGGGGGAGGCAACAGGGGTTTGTTCTTGTTGTTTTTGTTTGTTTGTTTGTTTTTTGGAGGGGAAACTGGGAAAGGAGAAATTTACATGTAAATAAAGAAAATATCTAAAAAGAAAAAAAAAGAAGATAAGAAATTACAAGTACTAATAGATGCACAAATTTGTTCTAACAAAATTCAATTAAAAGATCATATATGTAAAAATGCTCAGAAGTCTACTTGCTTCTTGTACAATGCCCTTTCTCATGTACTGGATTTTGTTTATTTCTCATTTAATATTGGTCAAGAAAAACATATTTTTTTGTGTGTATTCTATAGAAATGTGTAGCTATCCACAAGCCTATGGCTACTTCTGTAAAGTCAACGTATTTGTAAATGAATAAGCTTAATAAAAGATCCACATAGAATAAATTTCCAAATATTCAACTTTCTTCCCAAGATATATTGTTTATTTCTACTGAAGAATATCTTTACTAAAAACGGAAATTAGAGTCACGTAATATTTTAAAATTTTTATCTGTAGAATTTATCCAAGTATCTTATACTATAAGACATCCTTCTGTTCCTTTACTGTTTTCATAAATCTTCCAATTATTAAAAGCTGAACTTTGGAACTTAAAAACATCATTTTTCTTTATATTTGTTGATCGTTTAACCTTAGATTATAGTAATGAGCTATCCTGAATAGATACATGTATTGTATAAAACAAAAAGTGTTGCGCAGAACATGTGCTCCCTTTCTATATCTTTTACATTATTTCTCTTAATATCACTAAGCACACTTTATTGTTGCTTATTACAGTTGTTAGTGACAACATCACCTCAGTCTTTTAAGTGACTTATGTAGTGGTTTTTAACCATACACTCTATATCTTCGCTGCTATACATCATTCAATGTTTTCTATAGAATGTCATGTATACTAATAGCATACCAGACACCAGAATTAATATTTACCAAATTCATATAGAACTGAGTTTTCAATATAAGGGTAAGTTCTCAGTAACATGTTCATCACAGAATACTTGTGGATTATAGAACAGGGAGACACAAGACAGTCAGAACTGTGAGTAAATCCCTGGTATTAAGAAAGGACAGTTCGTATCTGCTATCATCAGTGAGATATAGTGGAATCTGAGAACTGGACTGTGTTAAATCAATAAGGGAATCTTGATTTCTTAACATAATTCACAACAGAAAAAAAGTCCTCCTCCTAAGTCATAGCATCCAGAAATCAGTAAGTTTTTGAAAGAATTATTAATTAGATCTTAACGAAGACTCCTTCCCTCCCAAGGCTCAAATTCTACTTGTTGATACCTACTCCATAATTCTCAGCACTGCCCTATCAGGAAGCTTTAAAGTGTTTTATTTCGAAAAAAAAAAAAAAGACTGAGGTGTTACATAAATAAGATTCTCAGATTTATCTCTGAACTTATTTTTATTCTGTTATATACATTTGGGAATTCTGAAGTATTAAGTTCTCTTTGTTCATGTTATAGCCAATTACAAATGATGTTAATAAAATTAGTTTTAAATTTGAAAATTCACATCCTATGTTTCACAAAAAATTGTTTTGTGATATCTGTAGGTTGTGATTTGTACATATGTGGGGCTGTATTTGGCCCTGGTTTGGGCCTTGAGGACAAACCTGAGCCTGGCTCGAGTTTTGTAAACTGTCTCAATCATTTCCATACTGGAGTGACTCAGCACAACCTGCTTAAGCCTGCCTTTGCTTAGTTCCTGCTGATGTAGAGTAACTGTTGGTTCATTACTCACCCCATACCCTTCATCAACTTTCCCCTCCCCCTAAGTCATCTCACTTCAGCAGAAAACTCCCCCTCCTCTCTCAGCCCTTTATAAAGAAAAGATTGATACAATAAGACAAGTTCCTGCTTGGACAGACTCTCTGGTGGTTATTCTCTGGAGGCAGGATATCTGAGCTGTGACACTCACCATCCCGCTCATCCCTGAGAGAGAGGCTCGGCTCAGCAGGGAGCCGGCCCGACATACATATATGGAAAGCTATGAGATATAATAAAATTATGACTAACAATATTAATTTCACAAAACTTGTACTCTTCATGTCACACAAGAACTTTGTTGAAGGAATCTTTATCTGGTTGTTCTACTATGTACATTCATGATCATTGTTTTGTTTTATTTACAAAACAACAAAGAAAAATATACACCTTAATACAAATGTGTTTAATGTACTTTTAATTTCAAATGTGTAGACTGTACCTATATCATTCACTTTTTATCTTCCCTTAAAATACTCTTGTAGTCTTCCTTTTATTCTCTGTCAAATTGATGGCTTTCTTCATATATTTGCCTTTTAATATATAATGTATGTATGTTTACAAATGCAACCTACTGAACCTATTTTGTTTTGTTTTCATGAACATATATTTGGATGGATCACTTGGGAAGAAATAATATGTTAGAGGGTTTATTTTTATAGTATACTGATATTTCCTCTCTTATTACCCGTGATTACACATTGCTCTTCATCTTAGCATAAGCCTCATGAAATTCCTTCATTTCTGTTAGTAACTTTAATCTCAACACTGTTGGATTTAAAAATGGTGCATCTTCTCTGTCATATACAGAAGACACTGTCTGACAGGAGACATCCTACTCCTCTGCTTCTTCCAATAGTTCTGTCTTCTTTTCTGCAATGTCCTACTTCCTGTATGCTTAGGGATTTCTTTGTAGATGCACACTCCATGGTCAATTGTCTGCATTAAACCTGTTTGGTTTTATATAATGTTTCCTATCTGCTCCAAAAAGGAGCTTTGATGATGAAGGGGTGAAAAATGCATGTAGTCATGGGTAATTACTTAGAAAGCAGTCAGGTATTATAGAACTGTGGGAAAGTAGAATCACTAAATTATTATTTCAAGGTTATGACCTTACCAGCTATGAGATTTGACTGGATTTACCAGCCATGAATTTCCTGCTACTGACCAGAAAAGAAGATGACCAATAGATGTAAAACATTGTTTCTGGGTATGTTTGTGAGGGTGAATCTAGAAAAGATTAGTGACTAGATGATATTATCTGAATCAACCCAGTACAGAAGATCAAACACAATAAAGTAGCATCATGCCAACACTGGGATCCTAAGAAAACTGATGTGGAATGTTGCAGGATTTTCCCTGTCCAATTGGTGGAGATAAGAGTTGCAGAGACAGAGAGGATCTTGGGATAGAAGGAAGATGGCTGCTGGCATGTACCTGCATGGTATTTTTCAGCCACAAATAGCTAGGATTTCACAAGGTTAGAAATATTAGGATAAAGCTTTTGTCATTATCAATTGGCTCTGAAATTATTATACTGGCATCTTGTAAATTGTTATATTATTGATATATACAACTCATTGGTTAAGATTTAAGAATCTTGATTCTATTGCCTTACTGGGTCTTGTGATATGCACCCTTGAGGCTGGTGGTTCCACTTAGTTACTGGAATGTGGGATCCCTGACTACATGAGTTTATGGCCGAGGAAAAATTAGTGGTGCAGAGACAAGCACCTGATAGCAGGAGTGTGGTCCAGGAGAGTTGGCAGGCCAGCAGTAGCATAGGAGCATAGTCTGGACAAGCAGAGAGTCAATGAGTTCATTTTTTTTAATATTTCCCATAACAGTAGAAGGCTTACTTCTCTATTTCCATAATTAGATATGAATTCCTTGCTTTCTGTCCCATAGATTCAGGAATTTATTATGAGTTACCATGTCCATAAATTATTAAACAAACAAAAGTACTGTTTTTTAATTTCTACTTTTCCAATGCACTTCCTGGTCCTTATTCCAGTTACTCACTTTATTGTTTTAATGTCATGTGTAGTGTCTTTATTTTAAGTTTTTAATGAATTATATGTTACCTGTGGGTATAAGAAAAATATTTAGAATGTAGTTAATGATTGTGTTGGCTTAATAAAATTGCAGTTTTAAGTTCTCCTTCAATCCATGAATTCACAGCCCCAGGAGGCCTCAATCCCACACAAAAAACTACATGCAACAGCAAACTCTGGGAGCAGGGAAAATGTATCTCCTGAGAGATCCCACCAATTGGTTGGTTATGCAATAAGCCTTAAAGACATAAGGCATTAAACCTTAGAAAGACTGAGCAGGTTATGCTGATGGGTTTAGGAATATATATACATTTATATAACTAATAAAAAAAGAGACCATTAATTTAAATTAAGAACAAAGATTTTTGGTGGGAGAAAATGAAAGTAGAAAATGTTTGTTATAAAATCTCAAAAATAAAACAGTATTTTAAATAGTTTATATAATTTTCATTATATATAATAATTATTGAAATAAACATTGTTCTTTTGAACAATTTTATGTTTTTAAACTCTATAATATGCTGGATAGTTAGAGTTTTTCAAATTATAACATATTGTGAGATACATTTGTTTGATTTAGGATAAAACAAATCATTTATTTAATAATCATTTTAATTTTTTTATTTAAATATTGTGACATCATGTACTGTTTATCTCAGGTTGCTTGCAAACCAGCAGGTTCTCTTATCTCTACGTAGTAAGCTCTAGGTGTACAGGAATATGCCATATTACTCTATTTAATGAATTCATTGATATATGTATCCCTTTCCTTTCCCCTACCACCTTGAAATCTTAGAAAAATTTAATATTTTATGATCATTTTTGACTGAAAGAAAATATAATCCTTCCCTTGTTCAATTATTTTAAATATGCATAATATAGTTACTATTTATAAAAAGAAATTGCCAGTATATTTTTAAATTTGACTAAAGTGCTTATTTTTTCTTTTAAAATTCATCTTCTGGTTTGGGTAGCATACCAAATAAATTTATCGTCTTCTAGGATCTCAGAAATCTATCATTATTTCTGATCTTTCATCTTGTTGAGTGATCACAATTTCATCAGACCAATGATTTTGTCTCTTAGTTCTTCATTAAATCACATTGATTAATGATTAATTGCACAGCTTTCTGAAAGGGCTACCAATATATTTCTACTTTGGTGTTCAGTTATAATTAATATAATGTAGTATCCATGTAAGAAAGAGGCATAAAACATTGATATCTTACCTGTTTTTCTTCCTTTTTATGGCGCTGAGTTAAAATAAGACAAACCCATTTTTTTCATAATCTTTACAAGAATATGAGTGTAAAATTCCTTAAGGACCTTGCTCAGGAGTGGCACTATTTTTGAAGTGAGTGCCAATTGAAGTTGTTGAAGCTGTAAAAGGAAATTGTTTTCTGCCCCACTCATTCACCTTTTACTCTATCAGAACTCATAACATTTCTGCTTTCAGTGTGACACATCTCACTTAAAAGAATTATATATTAGAGAGAAGAATGCACATACCCCAAAATAGGGTTACACTACTTTAGATGAAATACATCTCACTGAACTCTATTTCAAAGAGTGTCTTTTCTATCCACTGAATGCATTACTGCTGAGACAAAGGCTTCACTGTGAAAACTGTAGAAGAAACATTTTTTTCAGCTTTCAGAACAGCTAGGGAAGAGAACTCTTATTTACACTTATACAGTGTATAATTCTCCCTTGTAATAAAATGACGGTTTGATAGTATCTCAGAAAAAATGAGCAGTGTATAGAAACATAACTTATAAAATATTCTCAATTTAAAGTAAAATGTTTACAAAGAGATTCATAAAGTAAAAGAATATGAAATTATGATAAAAAGTGTTGTAAACTACTGGACTTTCCTCAGAAATGTTTTCATTGAATGATTTACGCTAAGTAAATGCTCTAACATGTAAAGAAGCATTAAGTCAAGTAGATCTGTATTCTCACATGAATAAATTCATAATGTTATAAATAAATTCATTAGTTAATAATAAATTTATTAGTTATTAAATGTGGGCTATGTTAAAACTCAAGAGCAGTTTAAAGCTTTTCCATATTTTTTTATTAATAAGCATAAATAGTATATTCTAAGTACAAAACAGAACTCAAATGCTATATAAATGTATTTTCTTGTTAATTACACTCTTAATTTTATAGGAAGGAAATCTAAATCCTGAGGATTTTAAATGATTAGTTCAATAGCACCTCATTAAACTAAGAAAAAAAAGATAACATAAAATTTGAACTGAAACTATTTTTCTGAAAGCTCTGTTAGGAAGGATTCAGTACCTCAGTGTAAAATGAAAAGATATTCTACATTTATGTATAAAACATGGCCTATCTGTTTATATGTTTTTCTAAAGGGTACTTAGGAGACAAAGATACAAAGATATTTTATCTCTTCAAATCAGCCTTATATTGGAAGATATTTAAATAAAGAAAGCCCCTTGGTTTTTGCTCTCTCTATTATTTTGTGTTTTTAGTTGTTCTGAATAGGAGACTATTGCTATGTAATTGTATAGTAATTATTTTTACTAAAACACTAATTTGTATGAGTAATCATCATTGCATAATCAGACAATTATTCTTATTCTTAGGTTTAGAAATGTTTAAGAGCTACAGGACATACATTATGTCAAGTGTGAGAACATTGTAACTACTTTGTTACAAAACAGTATTATTTTCTATGTTTACAAAGCTTTCTTGCATTAACACATTACCAATAACATGCAGAATACTGTCCCAATTGTCTTCCACTCTCCTGCTAACTCTCCTCTACCTTCATCAGACTTCTTAACCACACAGGTAAGTTTACTTTCTCCTGCCCATCCACCCTGTTCTCTTAGTCCTCTGAGCCAAGCCAAGTTATTCTGAGATGGCTCAGATCCCAGGGAGACTTCCATTCTCCTTCCATACTTCTTCCACTTCCAACAGACTCCTGGACCATGCAGGTTAACTTCCCTTCCCCCTTCTACCTTCCTTGCTTCCTGGGCCTACTGAGTCAAGCCAAGCTGCTGTGAGCAGCCTACCATCTGAGTGGGACTTCTATTTTCCTGCCACCTCTCCTCCCACCTCCATCAGATCTGAGACTCCTGAACCATATAAGTAAGTTTCCCTTACCATACCCATTTACCCTGCTTTCTGAGCAACTGGGCCCAAGTCAAGTTGCCCTGTGCAGCCTGCTATCTGAGGGGGACCTCAATTCTCCTGCCAACTCTGCCAAACTTCTTCTGATATAAAACTCTTGAACCATAAAGAACTGCAGGTTCAGAAACAAAGAACTCAAGGATACACATGAGAGGCCTGCCACACCAGGAAAGTCAAGGTTCACTCCTTCCCCATGCCTACTACAACAAGAACATCTAGGGACCTAAACCATCCAGATGGCTAAAGGTCCTTGAACGAAAATAATCAAGAGCTAGGGCAATGTGATACCTCCAAAGCACAGCTACCCACCTACAGCAAGCCCTGGATAGCCTAATACAACAGAAACATAGGAAAATGACCTTAAATTCAATCTTATAAAGATGATAGAGGCCTTTAAATAGTAAACTAATAAATCCCTTAAAGAAATCCAAGGAAACACAATCATACAGATAGAGTACTTTAAAGAGCAATAAATAAATAAATAAATAAATTCCTTAAAACTTACAGGAAAATACAATTAAACAGGTGAGGAAAATAAATAAAACTATGCAACACTGGAAAGTACAAATGGAAGAAATAAAAACAAAAACAAAATTGAGGAAAACTTGGAAATGGAAAACCTAGGGAAAAGAACAGGAACAACAGATGCAAGGATCAGCAATCTAATACAGGGGATTGAAGAGAGAATCTTAAACATATAAGATACAAAAACTACCAATACTACTCAATATATTCCATAAAATAACAACAGAAAGAACACTACCCAATTCATTCTATGAAGTCACAGTTACTCTGATACCTAAACTACATAAAGACCCAACAGCAACAACAACAACAACAAAAACAACAACAACAAAAAAAAAAAAAAAGAAAAGAAAAGAAAACTTCAGATCAATTTCCCTTAGGAATATGGATGCAAAACTGCTCAAAAAATTCTTGCAAATTGAATCCAAGAACACTATAAAATAATCATTCATCATGATCAAGTGGGCATCATCTCAGAGAATAAGGTTGGTATAATACATGAAAATCCATAAGGTTGGTATAATCCATGTAATCCACTATATAAACAAATTCAAAGAAAGAAATCACATGATCATCTTATTTGATACTGAAAAACCATTTGATGAAATACAACACTCCTTCATGTTAAAAGAATTAGAGAGATCAGGAATTCAAGGTCCATACCTAAATGTAATGAAAGCAATATATAGCAACCCAACAGCCAATATCAAAGTAAATGGAGAGATAATTGAAGCAATCCCACTAAAATCAGGAACAAGTTTGCCTACTCTCCCCATATCTATTCAATATAGTACTCAAAGTTCTACCTAGAGTAATAACACAACAAAAAGAGATCAGGAGGATACAAATTGGTAAAGAAGGAATATAGGTATCACTGTTTGTAGATGATATGACAGTGTATATATAAGCAACCCCAAAAATTCTACCAGAGAACTTCTACAGCTGATAAACAACTTCAAGAAAGTGGCCAGATATAAAATTAATTCAAATAAATCAGTAGCCTTCTTTATATAAATGATAAACAGGCTGAGAAAGAAATTAGAGAAACAACACCCTTTACAATAGTCACAAATAATATAAAATATCATAATGTAATTCTAACCAAGCAAGTAAAGGTCTCTATGACAAGAACTTCAAGTCTCTCAAAAAACAAATGAAAGAAGATCTCAGAAAAATGGAAAGATCTCCTATATTCATGGATTGGTAGAATTAACATAGTAAAAATGACCATCCTACTAAAAGCAATCTACAAATGCAACACAATCCCCATCAAAATTTCAAAACAATTTTTCAAAGACATGGATAGAGTAATTCTCAATTTAATCTGAAAAAAAAAACCTAGAATAGTGGAAATAATTCTTTTTATTTATTTTTATTCTTTAAACTTTTTTTTTTTTTACAGTCTAGAGTTTATCTCCATCCTGGTCCACCCTCTGACTGTTAGATATCCCATACTTCCTCATCCCCACTCCATTTCCAAAATAATGTCCCCACCTCACTTCTATAGGAATTGCCATGACCTCAAGTTACCCTACAGAGCAAAAGTGATAAAAGCTGAATGGTATTTGTACAGAGATAGACAGATTGATCAACAGAATAGAATTAAAGACCCAGAAATAAAACCACATACTTATGGACACTCAATTTTTGACAAAGAAGCCAACAATATACAATAGAGAAAAAAAAACAATGTCAATAAATGTTGTTGGTCTAACTAGGAGGCTGCACGTAGAAAAATGAAAATAGATGCATATTTATCACTTTGCAAAAAGCTGAAGTCCAAGATGATCAAGGAAACAACATCAAACTTGATGCAATGAATCTAGTAGAGGAGAAAGTGTGAAAGAGCCTCTATCTCATTGGAACAGGGAAAATTTCCTAAAAAGAACTCCAATGGCTCAGGCTATTAGATCAAGAATTTAAAGTGAGACCTCATGAAACAGGAAAGCTTTTGTAAAGCAAAGATATAGTCATCAGGAAAAATCAGTAACCTACAGCATGGGAAACAAATTCTTCACTAACCCTACATTCAAGAGAGGGCTAATATCAAAACTATATAAATAACTCAAGAAGCTAATCATCAAAAACCAAAAAGTAAAATTGAAAAATGAGGTATAGAACTAAATAGGGCATTCACAACAGAGAAATATTGAATGGCTAAGAAGCACCTAAAGAAATGTCCTTAGTGATCAGGGAAATGCAAGTCAAAACAATATAGAGATTCTATCTTACACCAATAAGAATAGCTAAGATCAAAATCTGATGTGATAGCACATGTTGGTGAGGATGTGAAGAAAGAATAACACTCCCACATTGTTGGTAGGATTGCAAACCTGCACAACCACCCTTGAAATCAATCTATAGGTTCCTCAGAAAATCGGAAATAGGTCTACTTGAAGATCGAGCTATTCCACTCTTGGTCATATACCCAAATGATGCCCCACCATGCCACAGAGGCAGGTGTTTGATTATGTTCATTGTGGCCTTATTTGTAATAGCCAGAAGCTACAAACAACCCAGATGTCCCACAACAGAAAAAAATGGATAATATGGTTCATTTCCACAATGGAATACTATTCAGCTATTGAAAACAAGGACATCATGAGTTTTATAGGCAAATAAATGGAACTAGAAAATATCATCCTGAATGAGGTAACTCAGACTCAAAAGGACATGCATGGTATGTACTCACTAATAAGTAGGTATTAGCTAAAATAAGTACAGAATACCCAGGATACAAGCCACAGAATGCAAGAAGGTTAACAAGCCTAAGGGCCTAAGTAAGGATGCCTCAATCCTACTTGGGATGAAAAGGAAAGCAATCATGGAGTGAGGGCCAAAAGGAGGGAGGGTTCTGGATAGGAGATGGGACATACAAGGAAAAGATCATCAGGAATTGGGAGGAACAGGCCTGAAGACCTGAGTACCAGCAGAAAGAATGGAAATAAGCAACCTTGAGATGTAGAAGATTGAGGTACACTCTAGAATATACCAGAGACCTGGGTGGTGAGAAATTCTCAGGATTCAAAGGGGGTAACTTTAGATGAAATGCGCTATAGTTGGGATGGGTAACTGGTAGAGTCAAACATCAGTAGAAAGAAAGGATTTCAAGTGAAGGAATGGTTTGCCATTCTATAGTCAAAAACTCTGACCTTAAATTGTTTCTGTCGAAAGGAGCTTCAGGGACAAAAATGGAGAAAAACTCGAGGAAAAGAATGTCCAGTTACATGCCTAAATTGGGATCCAGCTCAAAGAGAGGGTCCAGTACCTGACACTATTACTGATGCTATGGTGTCTTTACAGACAGGAGCCTAGCATGGTTGCTCTCTCAGAAGTCCAACATGCATCTGAAAGAGTAAGATGGAATTATTCACACAAAACTAATGGACAAAAGCTGGAATCCCTGTGGTGGACTAAAGTTGACTTCAACAAAAACAGAAATACTCATGGAAATTGAACAACTCTCTACTCAATGAAGAGAAGTAAAGAAAGAAATTAAAGACTTTCTATAATTCAATAAAAATGAAGGCACAACATACCTAAATTTATGAGACATAATGAAAGCAGTGCTAAGTGCTTTCATAGCTAGGTCTTCAAATAGAATTATTTCCAATTCGGAGGAACCATCAGATTGATTTTCAGAGTGATTGCATAAGTTTGCAATTCAATCAGCAATGGAGGCGTGTTCCTCTTTCTCTACATCCTCTCCAGAATCTGCTGTTACCAGAGTTTTTTATCTTAGCCATTATGATTGGAGTAAGTTGGAATCTCATGATTGTTTTTATTTGCATTTTTCTGATGACTAAGGACTATTAACATTTCTTTAAGTGCTGCTTGGACATTCAAGATTCTTCTGTTGTGAATTTTCTGTTTAGCTCTCTACCCAATTTTTTACTTGTGTAACTTGGTTTTCTGGAGTCTTCTTTCTTGAGTTTTTTAATATACTTTGGATATTAGCCCTCAATCAAATGTAGCATTAGTCAAGATCTTTCTCCAATCTGTAGGTTAATGTTTTGTCCTATTTGCCTTACCAAAGCTTTTCAGTTTTCTAATTTCCCACTGTATATTGTTTATCTTAGAGCATGAGTAATTGGTGTTCTGTTCACAAAATTTTACACTGTGCCATTGCCTTCAGGTATATTTCCATATATGTCCATAGGTATGCAAGTTTATTTCTGAATCTTCAATTCTATTCCATTGGTAGAACTGTCTGTCTGTACCAATAGCATGCAATTTTTATCATTATTTCTGTGTAGAACATCTTGAGGCAGACCAGCCCAACTAGGGATCCATCACATGTATAGGCACCAAACCCTGAGACTATTACTGATGCCATGTTGTGCTTGCAGAGAGAAGCCTAGCATGACTGTCCTCTGAGAAACACTACCAATAGCTGACTGAGAAACATGCAGATGCTTACAGTAAACCATGGACTAAGGTTAGGGACCCCTATGAAAAAGTTAGGGATAGGATGGTAGGAGCTGGAGGGGATGGAATAACAACAGTATCAACTAACCCAGACACCTCAGAGTTCCTAGAGACTGAGCCATCAACCAAAGACCATACATGGGCTGGTCTATGGCCACCAACACATATGGCAAGGAGGACTGCCTTGTCTGGCCTCAGTGGGAGAGGATGCTCCTAATCCAGTATATAATTTTTCCCCCGGGGAGGTAGGATGTGGCTGGGCTACATTGAAGGTGATAGGAATGAGAGTGTAGGTTAGGGAATGAGGGTCAGCAAGCATCCTATCTGAAGCAAAGGTGCTGGGGACTTGATGAAGAGCTCCAGGAGGGATGATCAAGAAGGGTGGCAACAATTGCGATGTAAATCAATAAAATACATTTGAAAAAGGAAGGAATGCTGCCACACTATGAGGACACAGTCACTCTGATACCTAAACCAGACAAGGGCTCAAAAAAGAAAGAGAACTTCAGACTGATTTCTTTCATGAACTTTGGTACAAATATATTCAAGAAAATACTTGCAAACTGAATCTAGGACAACAAGACATTTGTCTTGTTGGGAACAACTAGGCTTCATCTTAGGATTTCAGGGATAGTTCAATATCTGAAAATCCATCAACATAATTTACCATATAAACAAACTAAAAGAAAAACATCACATGGTTATCTCATAGCCTTTGATATAATCCAACAACATTTCTTGTTAAAGGTATTAGAGAAATCAAGGATACAGTGCACGTGTCAAAAATAAATCAATATACAGTAAGCAAATAGCCAGCATTGAACTAAACTGAAAGAAACTTAAGGCATTCCCAGTAAAATCATGAACTGCCCACTAAAATCAAGGCTTTACATGATCTTGCTATCTATTCAGTATAGTTCTTAAAGTTCTAGCCAAAGCAATCAGACAATTAAAGGGGATCAAGGGGAAAACATTGGAAAGGAAGAAATGACAATATCACTATTTGCAGATGATAAGATAGTATACTTAAGTGAGCCCACAAATTCTACCAGAGAACTCTTATAACTCATAAATAGCTACAGGAAAGTATATGGATTAAAAAATAAACTCAAAGAAATCAGTAGCCTTCTTTTATACAAGTGATATTTGGGCTGAGGAAAAAATTATTTCCAATAGTCACAAATAATAAAATATCTTGGTGTAGCCCTAACCAAGCCAGTTAAAGATCTGTATGACAAGAACTTCAAGTGTCCAAAGAAAGAATTTGAACAAGTTATCAGAAGATGGAAAGATTTCCCATGCTCATGGATAGGTAATATTAAAATAGTGAAAATGGTCATATTAACAAAAGCAATCTACAGATTCAATGTAATCCCCATTAAAATTCCAAAACAATTATTTGTAGACCAGATAAACAAATGATAAATGGGACTTCATGAAGCTGCAAAACTTCTGTAAGGCAAAGGACCCTGACAATAGGACAAATCAGCAACCCACAACTTGCAAAAGGATATTCACAACCCTATATCTGAGAGATAGCTAATATCCAAAATTTATCAGTAACTCAAGAAATTAGACATCAATAATCCAATTAATCCAATAAAAGTGGGTAGAAAATAAACATAATATTCTCAATGGGGGAATTTTGAATGGCCAAGACGAAGTTTAAGAAATGTTCAAAGTCCTTAGTTATCAGAGAAATGAAAATCAAAACAACTATGAGATTCCATAATATCTTCATCAAAATGGCTAAGATCAAAAACTCAAGAAATAGCGCATGCTCACAAAGATGTGAAACAAGGGGAACACTTCATTGCTCGTAGGAATGTAAACTTATACAACAACTTTGGAAATCATTTGGCAGCTTCACAGAAAACTGGGAATAGTTCTACCTTAAGACTCAGCTATACCACACCTGTGCATATTCACAAAAGATCCTACATCATCCCATAAAGACATTTGTTCAACTATATTCACAACTTTATTCATATTAGCCAGAAACTGGAAACTACCTAGATATCCCTCAACTAAAGAATGAATAAATAAAATATGGTACATCTACATAATGGAATACTATTCAGCTATTAAAAACCAAGACATTATGAGTTTTGCAGGCAAGTGGACTGAACTTGAGAATATCATTCAGATTGAGTTAACACAGTTCAAAAAGTACATACGTGGTCTGTACTAACTTAAAGGAGATATTAGCCAAATATATATAGAGAGCATGCTACATTCCATAGATATATAGAAGCTAAAAAAGAAGGAAGGCCCAATTTAGGAAGCTTGAATCTCACTTAGAAGTGGGAATAAAATAGTCATAAAAGGCAGACAGAAGGAAGAAACTGCAGGCACAGGGAGGAGGAGGCATTGTAGGCTTCATGATCAGGCATGAGAAATGACAAGAGAGATGGCTAGATAGCCTTTAAAAAGAATGGAAATCTGCAACTGATGTGGATGAGGAGATGGGGTGCATCTTTTGGATGAGATGGAAACCTGAGATAAGGGAGATACCCAAGAATCAATGGGGGTGAACTTACTTGTGACTGACCACATTGTACACATGGAACCTAAAGAGGCCAGCTCTTGTAGCCAGGCAGCAACCCAGTAGAGTGATAGAAACACCAATCTACCATAAAACTTTCAACCCAAAGTTAATCCTGTCTACAAGAAATGCAGGCACAGGTGATGGAGCACACAGAGGTAATACCTGAACCAACTTGAGACACATTCCGTGGGCAAGCACCAGTCCCTAACATGATTAATGATACTGTGTTACGTTTGCAGACAGGAGTATGTTGTCCTCTGAGAGGGTCCACCTAGCAGCTAACTTAGACAAATACAGATATCCACAGCCAAACAGTGGATAGAGCTTGGTGATTCTTATGGTAGAATAGGAGAGAAAATTGTTGGTCACAAAGAGATAGGAAGCCACAGGAAGACCAACCGAGTCAGCTAACCTGGATCCTTAGAGCTTTCTCAGTCTGAACCACCAATCAAATTACATACACTGGCTGGACCTATACCTACCTGCTCATATGTAACAGATGTGTAGCTTGGTCTTCATGCTTTTGCATATATGTGGGATTTGTTCTTCTAGCTTGGCTGCCTTGTCTTGTTTCAATGGGAGAAGAAGTACCTGCCTTGCAAAGACTTGAAGGTCCAGCAACAGGGACTACCCAGAGTCCCCCCTTCCCCCACGAGCTGTCAGAAAAGAAGCTGAGGGGAGTAGCAGAAGAATTGTGGGAGGGGTGACCAGAAGGGTGTTAGGGAGCAGGATGTAAACTGACTAATTAAAAAAAATTAAATTAGAAAAGATGAAAATGCAAAGTATTTCCTGCTTATATTTTCTGTTTATAACAAAATACATAGTCATTTTACCAGGGTTTAATAAAAGTCATCATATGTTTCAGAAATAAAATTTTACTATTATTCTTTTGTTACCTTTATATATCTGTAGGTATATAAAATATCCTTAACTAATTTTTAAAACTATTCATAATTTTGCATTAAATTGATATATTATCAAAGGTTTCTAACCAAAAGAGAAATACTGTTCCTCTATCCACACAAAGGGATCCTTAAAGTTTATTCATCTACTCAATTTAGATGCCTCCCCCATAATTCCGTTTACAAGTACAAAGAGAGCCCACCTTTTAGTCCTCTAATCCTTTGATTATCTGTAGTTATGAAACTACACAAAATAACTTCTATTTTTAATCTCATTTGTCCCTATTCCTGGATTGTGACCTGCAACTAAGAATTAAAACTATGGATGGTATGCTAAATTTTAAGCTCTTATTAATAGATGTTTTATTAATAAACATATTTCAATGAAACACTTTAAATACATGAAACATTTTAGGTGTCTGTACTACAAACTTAATAGAGTACAGAATTTTCTAACATTAAATTGTGTTGTATATATTTAATTAGTTTAAAAATCTGTTTATACAGATTCAACTGCAGGCATACAGAAATATGTAACTTTATGTGTGTGCTTATATTCTCTTGACATTTATTTGTTTATTTATAGTTTATTTTAGTGTGTGTGTGTTGTCTGTGTCTGCATGTGTATGTATGTATGTGTGTGTATCTATGTGTATCTATGTGTGTCTCTACAGAGGCCAGAGGACAATCTTCAATAATTGGTTCTGCCCCTCAATCCTAACGTCCTGAGATAAACCTTAGCCTGCCAGGCTTAGTGGAAATGCCTTCATATGTTTAAACATTCATCCTGATCATATGTACTATCTATACCTGATGTATAATTGATATTGCTGTCTTATATGTGCATTAGAGGAACAAAAGTCTTTTTTTTACAGGATCTGAATTCCAGAATTTAAACCATTCAATATGTATTACATCAAAAATTGTATCTTCCAACTGAGAAGTAAATAATACCACTTATTACCAACTCTTTTTCACACTCAGAGTGTAGTTAAATATCTACACTGTACATAATGCACCTAGATGATTAACATATTAGAAACATGTTGTTCCCAGATGCATTGTTTCTCAGGAGAGTTTGTAAAATATCATGAACAAAATAATACTATTTTATTTTATGCATAAAGCTTCTGAAATCAAAATTCTTATGAGATTCTAAATCACAATCATAATAAAATCATAATAACTATGTGATTATTACTTTCAGATATGATTTTCTGTAAGAATAACTTAAGAAGCAAAATTATTTTGTATTGTTATGAGTGTTTTGAAAATAATGCTGAAGTATGGACTTTAGATGAAATGCCTGAAATTAGGGAGAGGGAACTTATAGAGCCCACATCCAACAAGAAGACAGGGCATCAAATGAGGGAAGGGATTGCCATCCCAAAGTCAAAAACTCTGACCCATAATTGTTCCTGTCTGAAAGAACTGCAGGGACAAAAATGGAGTAGAGCTTGTGGAAAAGGAGATCTAGTGACTGGCCCAAATTGGGATCCGGCTCAAGAGGAGGTCCCAAGGCCTGAAACTGATGCTATGGTGTGATTACAAACAAGGGCCTATAATAACTACTCTCTGAAAAGCCCAACAAGCAGATGAAAGAGTAGACACAGATATTGACACCAAACCAATGGACAGAAGCTGGTGACCCCTGTGGTTGAATTAGGGGAAAGCTGGAAGAAGCTGAGGAAGGAGGGTGATACTAGAGGAAGATCTGCAGTCTCAATTAACTTGGACCCCTGGGATCTCTCTGACACTGAGCCACCAACTAAGCAGCATACATCAGCTGATATGAGGCCCACAACACATATGCAATAGAGAACTGCTGGGTCTTGACTCAGTCTGAGAAGATACACCTAACTCTGGAAAGACATGGGGCTCCAGGGAGTGGGGAGGTCTGGTGGGGTAGGGGTGGGTGGAGACATCCTCTTGGAGACGAGGGGGTGAGGTGTAGGATGTGGAATCTCTAAGTAAAGATTAAAGAAGAAAAATTTTAGAAAAGAAGATAATGTTCAGTCAATGATAAGGAATATAGAGGAGTGGTTTCCTGAATAGTTTCTTAAGAAGCTACCTGAAAACATAACCATCATTCCTAGTTTCTAATATACTTAAGTTCATATAATTTTGACATTCTATACACTTAAATGTAGCAGGAATATTAAGTTACTTATATGAAAATATTATGATAGTTATATTTTCAGTATTATAAATTACTAGCTGTACCATATAAGAACATGGTCTTAAACAGATATTCTTACACTTCCTAACACTTATTGGAAGATAATTTGCTAATTATATGTCTTTATATAGTCAGCATACTGATATAAAAATAACAATTATTTTTTTTGGCTTTATAATGAAATAGAGGAAGTCACATCATCTAAAGTATAATACTACATGAATTATATCCCATAATATTATAATATTAGGTACAAATCCTTTCTTGTGCACAACATGTAGGAATATCAACAAAATAGAACACTGTACTGTGCCAATGTTCAAAAGCATGACCAGAAAATCTTCTAACCAATAATAGTATTTGGTGTATTCCTATGTCCTTAATGGTGTATGAATATACTATATTATGTATGTAATATTATACTATAGTATGAATATACATAAATATACATACATATTCATATTTATGCATGAAAAACATTGCAAAATAAATTTTAGAGTATGAGAGACTTAATTTATAGACTAAGTGAAAATATAGCAAAATATTTATTTCAGACATTTTTATAAAATACACAAATGTAAAATTTTAACACCAAGGCCTGATGTATAACTTTGATTGACAGTGATGTCCCAGTGTAGGTTCAACACAAAGAAGGTAGCAGTCTACTGAGAGATATTGAGAATCAAGGGCTCTATATTTGTGAGTAGACAAGAGTTGTATAAGAAATCTGTACAGTTGTCACTCTATATTGCTGAATCCAAAACTGCTCAAGAAAAACACTCAATGAGAATCAATACACCTGAGACTTGTCAAACTCAAAATGATTGACAATGGTAGACACTATAAAAAAAGCAGGGATTTGGTCGTAGTTTTTCTAGAATAATTCTAATTCTCTTACACTTAACTCTAACTTGATTCTTATCTCCCTTCTGCAATATCCTCTCTCCTTTTCCTGCTTCCACCTTCATTTTATCCTTGATCTTATTACAAATCATTCATGTAGGTTTTATTTCTCTCTGACAACATAGAAATATAAAAGATCATTTTAAAATGCTTGTCCATGCTAGCCCTAGTTTCTTTTAGTGCTTAGCAGTGGTCAGTGAACGGCTGCAGTAATTAAGTGGGAATAATGATAAGCAACTTCTATTTACTGTTAGAGTACTCATGCAGGATTTAGGTCTTAGAATCCTCTCTTACAAGTGTTATATTCTTGGCAGAGTCCTCAACCTTTTGCTACAGCCTCCAGGAGGATCTAAGTATCAGAATCATTGGCCCTTAACAATAGATAGTGTAACAGCTTTCTTATAGAACTGGAAACTATATCTATTAGCTCTTAACACCAGCTTCTGTCACACTCCTCTGGCTATGATCTGAAACTTGGCTAAAAGGTCTTGACAGTAGAGCTTTTCTGGTAATCAGTTCTGAGCTTTCTCTTCTTTTGCTCTTTAAAGAATATTTTCTTAAAATAATTTTCAGCCTCAGCATTCTATCCTTTCTCGACACTTGCCACCTTTCTTCTTCATCTACTCAGCATGCCTCAAATGCCCAGACTCTTCTGCAGCTGTCCACAAACTATGGCACTCACATTCCGTCAGGTTGTCCTGCCCACAATTGTTCCTGCTATTGCCACCTCCACGCCTATGCTACCACTCTGATATTGCTGTTTCTGTGTCTCTTGCTTCCTTCCCCATGTTCCCAAATAAGCTGACTCAATGAAAATACTCAAGAAAAGATCACTCAATAAAGCCTTTTATTGAAGCTCATGTTGCAAAACCAGGGAAGGTAATGCTGTACAATGCCTGCCAGGCAAGTCCAAACAGACTGATTAGAAAA